>CAUYON010045815.1:0-10107 GCA_963573935.1 Arctocebus calabarensis
CTACTAGGGAGGCTGAGGCAAGAGAATCGCTTAAGCCCAAGAGCTGGAGGTTGCTGTGAGCAGTGTGACGCCACGGCACTCTACCCAGGGCGATAAAGTGAGACTCTGTCTCTACAAAAAAAAAAAAAAAAAAAAAAACAGAGAAGTAAAGAGTCCAAATGCAAGAGAGGGGAGGGGACAATTTATGATAGAGAAGAGAATATGGAGAGTTGGCAAAGGGTGGCTCCAGTTGGAAGCTGTAGCCTAAGCAAGGAAGAAGACCCTATACCCTCTGATTCAAGAAGAGAAGACAAGTGATGATACATAGAAAAGTTTTGATACCTGTCTAGGCGAACATCAAGTTCAAAAGGTCCTAACTTTCTCAGCAAGGAGAGCTCATCTACTGAGCGTTTTAGGAAAGGAAGTGAGGCTATTCCAGATAGATATGGATTTCCATAGATTTCACTATGGAAAATGCCATTTCTCCCAGGTTCTGCCTGGCAAACGCCTCCTAATCCTTCGGGATTTGGATCAAACATCATCTCCCCTAGACACCTGAGTCTCCAAGCAGAGTTGGGAGTCCTGTACCCTGGACTTCTTTATTGCACTGTTACCTCATTTGTCACATAATATTGTAATTATGTCTTTCATTTATGTCTTTCTTTCCTTCTAGACTAAAATCCTGGATGTTAAAGACCACATTTTACTCATCCTTTTTTTTATATATTATTTTTAAAATCAAACCTGTGTACATTAATGCATTTATGGGGTACAATGTGCTGATTTGATTGTGGAAGGCTTACAAACTGATTAGCATAACCATCACCTCGCTTACTTATTTGTTGTGGTAAGACATTTATATTCTACTCTTACATTTTAGTCATCTTAATCTTTCCAACTTCTAATCTGGTACAAAAAATGACATTCAGTAAATAAATGTTGAATGAATAAATAAATTACTCCATAAACCATGTATCCAATTCAGATAGAACTTGCATCTTCAGTATCTAGATTCATTTCTGATCAAAAGAATCTTAAAAGAGTTGCTCTTGAGTAATTACCCTAACCTTTCTGCCTAATCACAACCCAGGCTCTGAAAAAATAAGGACCCAAATCCATGGAACTGTGGGCTTCAGCATGAATGCCAGCAAATGAGCTTTTTAAATGGCAAAGCAGATAATTACAGAAAGTTCCCTTGAGGAAGAAGAATGACAAAGACATATCTCAGAGACAACAAAAGGCCTTCCTTCCAGAATTTCTACATTTCACTCAGATACAAGTAGCTACAGAAGACCCAAGGCCCTCTCAAAGGCCTTGGCATCAGTAGGTTCCAAGATGATGTGTTTACCAAGTTCATGAACTGTTTGGAAAAAATATTGGTTAGAAAGAAGAGGAGGCTTGCTGTTCAGCACCTCCCAGCTCAGGACCTCTATGCTCCCTACTGAATGCTTTCTATACTGTTGCATCTTTCCTTGGCTCCTAATTTTATAGATCACCATCAGATCACGCAAATGTGTTTCAGCCTTTGGAAATACACTTGTGTTCCCAGGAAATGCATGATCATTTATCATTGCCATTTACCAAGTGTTAGCTACATAAATAGATACTTGGGTAAGCCTTGAAAACAACCATGAGCCCATTGGCACAAGATGTGATACGATTTAGCCCAGATGAGCCACATAAAGGGGATGGGACACAATTATAAGAAGGACTTATAAGACAATTATAAGAATTATAAGAAGGTAATTGTTAATTATCTAACAAATGCAAACATTATAACCTATTTCTTTGTACCCTCAAATTAACCTGAAATAAAAAAAATAAAAATGCAAAAAAAAAAAAAAAGACTGAACAGTAATATGCATTAATATGAATATATTCTGGGGCTTTACAACAACAAATTTATGATAATCATACTTTATGCATATTTCTAAGGCTATAGAAATGTAAGATTTGATCTATTCTAGATTGCTTTTTCTAATTGAAACTATTATTGCAATGAATAAATTTTTAAAAATCATAATTCTAAGACATTTGTGTTTGATTCATAATTCCCCTCTACACACACAAACATGAATTCACACACACTTGCCTCTAAAACTGGATTTTGCTGAAGATTAATTCATAATTAGTTTGCCCCCCAATACATAGACTCTAAAGCAGTGATTTTTCAACCAGTGTGCCACGAGAGGATTTTAAGTGTACGGTGAAAATTTTTAAAGATCATTGATTGTTTCCGAAAAAAGCTGAAAGTACAGTAAGTGTACATATCAAAATTAACACCTCTTTAAATTGATGATATGAGTATATCATAGCTATAATGAATAAATGGTTTGTTGTTATAATAAATAAACACTGACTTATTTCTAAAGTGGATGGGGCGTAGCTTTGAAAAATAAGGTTTAGCGACACATCTATGGATGACACAATTTGATGAGGATTTTCCGACCAATATATGTGTCAAAATCATTCGAAGTGAATGAAGCCGTATGACTCAGCAATCCCTTGCCTGTGCCTGAAGTAGTTAAGAGGCAAGAATTATAACTAGTACTGAACATGCTGTACAGTTCTGTCCAGATTTGAAAGAGTGAAGAAGTTGGACATGGTTACCTTGCAAATCCTAGTTTTGAAATTTTTCCAACTATAATTAATATCTGTATTTCTTCTTAAAAAGTATGAGTTATTTATTTACTTATTTCTAGTGTTTTTGATTCGGCATTTTAAAATTTTCACTATATAGCATTCAATGAAAATGACCAAGTTTTTAATAAAGAAACAAAAATTAAAAGACTATGCTAGTGTATCAAACATTGTTTCATCCAGTACATTGGCAACTAAATAAAAAACAGTCATCAGTATAATGAAAATTATTTATCATTTTGGTTCATATGTAGTCAAGGAAATTCATCGCATCTCGCGTGCATAGTTTATGGTGAAACATTAGCAAGTGAAGCTATGGTTCCTAGCAAATTAAAGAGAAACAATCCAGACATTCCTACTTGTCCAAAAAGCCAAATATTTGGAATATTCCAAATATTTCAAAGGACTTGCACTCAGTAATACTAAACAAGCAAAACTATGGACAAACTATGCAATGATATCAGATAAAGCATAAGAAGCTAGTTACACAGATGCAGAAATCATAGCTAAGAAAATGAAATCTCATGCAATTGCAGAATCTGTTATTTTACCAGCCTGCAGTTCAATTGTAAAAACAATGTTTGGAGAAGACAATGCAAATTTTAAAAAAAGAAATTTAAAAAATTACACTTTCGGATAATACAATTTCTTGGCCTGTTAAGGATTTAACTGAAAATATAGAATTTCAAGTAGTATCTCACCTTCTTTCAAGAATTTCAAGTAATAGCTCATCTTCTTGAGTTTATCTCAAGAAGTAAACATGTTTGCAATTCAGTTGAATGAATCTACTGGGTGATAAACCCCAACTTTTAGCCTTCAGTAGATTTGTCTACAAAGAAGAAATCACAGAACAATTTTTATTTTGTTGACCACACCAAACAACAACAAAGGGCCAAGATATTTTCATTTTGATACATAATTATTTTAATTCTAATATCTTGTCTTGGGATATCTGCATAAGTATTTGTACGGATAAAGCCCCATCTATGTCCAGAGGTATAAAAGGATTTGTTACACTCATGCAAAAAACAGCATCCAAGAATTATTTTTCCACACTGTCTTCTACACAGAAAAGTGCTAGTGTGAAAATGAAAATGGATAAGTTTTAGTGCCTGATTACAAAAAGTCCTAGATGACACTGTTAAAATTATTAATTATATAAAAAGCTGGCCATTGCAAGCAAGATTATTTACAGAATTATGTTCCTCAAAGGATGCTTCTCATTTATGGTTCTCATTGCATACTGAAGTGAGATGGTTATCTTGAAGACTTTCATCAAGATTGTATGAAGTAAGAGAAGTATCAACCTTTTTAAACATGCAACATTCTAAATTACGTGATTTACTTTGTGATGAGGTATGGTGTAACGAAGTTGCATTTCTTGCAGATTTATTTCAGTGTTTGAATGCTCTTAATAAGAATACTCAGGGAAATCATAAAAATATTCTCCCATCTACAGATACAATTAATGCTTTCTGAGAAAAAATACTGCTCTGGAAGGAAAGGATTAAAAGATCAAATGGAGTAGAAATGTTTGAACTAATGAAAAAGGCGTCAACTGGATAAAAATCTCATTCAATAAATTTTATGAACTAGATTTATTGGACACAAATTTAGAAAAATATTTTACTGCACCTGCCCTTGACATAACATCTCTGGATTGAGTGAGAAACCCCTTTATTTTAAGTGCATGTATGTCAGTCAATTTAAATATTACAAAAGATGGCTCGGTGCCTGTGGCTCAACGGGCTAAGGCACCAGCCACATAAACCTGAGCTGGCGGGTTCAAATCCAGCCACGGCCTGCCAAACAACAATGGTGGCTGCAACCAAAAAAACAATGGCCGGGCGTTGTGGCGGACGCCTGTGGTCCTAGCTATGTGGGAGGCAGAGGCAGGAGACTCGCTTGAGCCCAGAAATTGGAGGTTGCTGTGAGCTGTAATGCCCTCTATCCAGGGCATTACAGTACTCTATCCAGGCTGACAGCTTGAGGCTCTGTCTTAAAAAAATAAATAAATAAATAAATATTACAGAAGAGGAAGAGTTAACAGAAATAAGAAGTGGCAGAAGATTGCAACCAAAACATTCAACAACAGATATTACACCCTTTTGGTTATCTCTCAAGGGTGAATTTCCAAATATTACCAAAAAAACAACAGAAATAATTCTGCTATTCTCAAAGTCATATTTGTATGAAGCAAGCTTTTCTGTAATGAATAATGTTAAAAACAAAAAATTGATCATGGCTAGAATCCTTGGAAGAAGTTTTAAGAATATGCCTGTCCAAAATTCAACCTTGCAAAGAAGATATTCTTAAAAAAACTCAGATACCTCAAATATCTGTTAAATGTTAAATTATAATATCTATTATAATGTTATAATAGATATCAAATGTCAAATATCAGCCATCTATTATAATGTTATATTGTAATAAACAGAAAAACAAATAAATATCAGTAAGCTTTTTAAGAATTTTAATTGTCTTTTTATTATAAATTATAAAAATTATTTTATTTTTTACCCTATATCTATTATAATTTATTGAATTATAATTTATCAAATTATAATAGATATCAAATATCTATTATAATGTTAAATTATAATAAACTGAAAAACAAATAAATATCAGTATGCTTTTTAAGAATTTTAATTGTTTTTTTATTATAAATTGTAAAAAACTATTTTATTTTTTGGCCTTAATGATGCATTTTGTTGTGTTAATAAATAAATTAAAGAAGGTATATTCTTTTTTTCCTCTTTTTTTGATCAACATAATTTAAATGTATTGCAGAAGTTTTCACTATAGATTCAAATATGCTGTGAGATAAAAAATGGTTTAAAAACACTGCTCTAAAGAGTTCAGCAATATGTGTGGTAATAATCAGAAAAAAATACTCTTGAATTTTCAATTGTCACAGTTAACCAAAAGGTAACTATATGCAGAAGGACAGATTATAGTTAGAAAGAGTAATGGGATGAAAAAAAATTGGGATTAGAAGAGAAGGAAAAATATAAAGCCATAAAGAAGAAAGCTAATGACCCTTACCACTAGATATGTGTTTTAGTCAGGGGTCTTAGTTCTTTCCCCACACTGATTATCACTCCATATTCAAACATCTCTGGAGTAAGAACACGTCAGGTCTGAGGAGGACCTGAAATAGCTGTAATACACACATGATTCTGAAGAAGCTTTCATTTTCTGAAAGTGAAGGCTGCTTTCTTATCACCAGGGCTGCTAATAGCCTGCAGTTACTCATCAACTTTAAATGTAGAAAATTTGCTACAGCTATAATTAAAGCCCTAGCTGGTATCTACAGTAGCTAGTTGATCTTAGTGTTAGCCTTTCAGAGCTCTTTTGAAACTTATAATTAGTTGGGAGAGAAATAAAATGGCAACATTTTCTTGGTCTTGATAGAACTTAAGGGTCCAGCAGAACTTGAGTGGACTTTAGTCAAGGATTCCATACAGAGAAACCCTTCGAGTGCTGGAAAGTTAGGTTACTTGTCACCTAATGTACAATTCAATGACCGTGAAGGAAAATTGCAAGATCATTCTGTGATATAGACTTCATTGGAACATTGGAACATCTCTACTAGAAAGGCTACTTATTCATTACAAAGGGACAAATTGCAAAAACAATAGTCTATTCTACTCTCACTGACCAAAACTTCTCCAGGAATCTTCTGATACCCGAGCCCAGAGGACCTGTCTCCATGTGTCTCAATGATTAAACTTCCTTGGCCCCAGTTCATCACTCAGAAATGTCTGTGTTGGGTAGAAACTTAGTTTGTGACCTCTTTAGGACAAAGTCAAATAAGTAATTTTGGAGCCCGACAAAGTCAAAATAAGTAATTTTGAAGCCCACCATAGTTTAGAAATTTGAGCTGGATGCCTATAGCTCAATCGTTAATAGAACACTGGCCCCATGCACCAGAGGTGGTGGGTTCAAATCGGCGTAGGTCCTGCTGAACAATAACAATTTACTTTTGAAATTTGGGGTTGCCTATTCCATCAACAACCAAAATATAGAGAAAACCAAACCTCATTAAAGAAGAATAAATTGTTGAACCAATATGTCATCAGCGTAACAAATATAAATGAGAAGAGTTGGAGAGGCATCATTTTCTTTAAGGTTTAGGACCTCAAATTCCTTTGCTCAGTCCCTCACTTCTTAAAAAAAAAGAAAAGAAAAAGATCCAAGCACTAAACCTGGAAAGATGAAAGTCTACGGGAGAAAAAGTAAGGAGAGAGGAAGACTAACAGCTTAGAGGAGAGAAGAAGGGAGAGAAGAGGAATTATACCATGGTTAAAACTTCCATCTGGCAATCAGTCAAATGAGGGACGTGAAGGCGATCGTAAGGAAAAGCACACTTCCTGCATTCAAATAGAACCTAAGACCTGCGGTAACACTATGTAAGATACTGTTTCCACTATCTATTTATAGATCTGTAGAAACCAAAGCTCAAGGCTGCTGTAGGACTAACAGGCTGTTGCAGAACACAAGACAAGAAAAGCCACAGCTAGACCCGAGAACCAAGGTCTAGCAACCAAGTAAAACTATGCTTCTTAAAAAGCATTCAAAGAGGGAAAAAATGAAGTGTTGTATGGTAAACCATATACATATGTGCTATGATTCCTAGATAAAGGATTTTGATCCAATTATCTGGAAAACAGCCTCTATTTCTTCTGCTTGTTAACTTTGAATTTACTCCTGCGCTTTGTCAATTGTTTTACGTTTGTCAGCCTCTCTCCCAAACCGAACTTCAAATACCCGGGTAATGTCTTTTTCTTTCTTTAATCCATCTCAATCTCTTGCCATGATCACTGTGATTAAGTAGCATCCCACAGAATCACTGAAAATGGTTAACAAAAAAGATTAGTCAAGTGCAACCTCTTGACAAACGTCACTAGGAAAATTCTTCATTTGAAATAGCGATAATAATTGGTGGGACCACACCTACGGTGCATCTTAGAAGGGTACAGGTGAAACTTACTAAATGTAGAATATAAATGTCTTCACACAATAACTAAGAAAATGCCATGAAGGCCATGTTAACCAGTTTGATGAAAATATTTCAAATTGTATTTAAAACCAGCACATTGTACCCCATGATTGCATTAATGTACACAGCTATGATTTAATAAATAAAATAATAATAATAATAATAATAAAGAAATACCGATAATAATTGTTCTGTGAATTCTTTCATATGTCCCGCAGTAACTACGACTTTACAAAGCCCTTTATGGCTACCATTTTATTTGGAAATTTGTTTCACGGGTAGATCTCAAAGAATGCTACAACTATATGCCCACCCATCAGCTCACCTTCCAACGAAAGTGACATCTGAGTCTTTGTGCCTTTTGAGAAACTGGTAATGGGTCATTCCTATTCCACACGGGGAAATCTCCACTGATGACTCCCCAGGCTGAAATGCAACAGCAGCACCGGAGAGAGATGGTGCTCAATTAACAAGTTATATCAATGCCGGCTATAAAAATATCCAGAGGGTTTCCCTAGTCCTTGTAGTGTTGTTGGGAGAAGAGATCTTGCTGTCCTTCCATGACCCCCTCAAGTAATGTGTCCTTACTGTTTATAGCACCCTCCCGTCCTGATATTTCCCCATAATTTAGCCTTCCTGGTAAGGCTGAAATGAAAGCTGAATTTTACACTGGAGGTAGGTAATGTTGACCGTGATAGCAACTGGCAAGAGATTCAAAGGAACCAAAGATACAGTGTTGAAAATGTCTCATCAAGGTCACCCACTCATGATAAGGCAAGTGGATGGAGGGTGAAGGAGAAATAGAGTCTTATCACTAAGTGCCCACATGGACAGCTACGTTATCGAATTATTCTTCTTCGTATCTCCTTCCTCCAGCCTCCATCTTCTACACACATGCTCTTAAGTCAGTCCATTATTTTAAAATGACTCAACAATAGTTTTCTTAAGAACACAATCCCATAAAGGCAGTGCCACCCAGAGTCCCACCCCTGCTGAGTAGAAGCTACGCTCTCCAGGGCTCTCTGCTCACCCTTTTACACATTTAGCACATACATCTTTACATGACTTTCTCACCTCAAAACTGTGACCCCTTCATGTGCTATAAGCACATCCTGCTCCTCTTTCTATATAACTATGTAGTGACAGAGTGAATTAGCAATATACCAAATTCATGACTCTCTGATTCTCCCCAAATACAGAGTTGCTGCTGGGAACCTGCCCCCAAGACAGGGACTATATTTATCAGTGCTGTTTGCATCTGGACATGGCCATGGGACAAGTGTGAGCCACTGGAAAGTGAATAGAAGTGATGTATTTCACTTTGAGGCTTTTATAAAGCCTCATGCCTCTAGGATCCACCTAGCTGATATTCTCTGGAACAGCTGTCAGCTAGACAGATGCACGGGGTGTCCAGCACAAAGGAGCTGGACGGTCTATGAGATGGAAGGAACTTGGATGCTTAATCACTGAGTTGTAGGAAACGACCACTGATTGATCGGACACAACATATTGGACCATTATTAGAAGGAGCAATAAACTTCTGTTTTTAAAACTCTTCTGTTTTCATTTATTAGTACAGTGTACTCTAATTTATAAACTTAATACAGTGGGCATATGTAAGCATTTAAGAGATGATGAATAACTGATAGGGCATTTGCTCATTTGCCTATGTGAGAGCCTGAATATTTTATATTTTTCTAGGAAAGATTAAGTATGGATAATAGCTCATGAAATTATATGCAATAATTGTTATTATGGCAATCTTCCCAGAATGCTATATGAAACAGACTGATGTGACCAGGGTTTTATTTAATCTTATAGTTGTTTTTTCAAATTCATAGATAAGTATTTAAATTTTTTTGCTGCAGGAGAATGTTGAGGTTGTCATAGCAACAAGTTAAAGCGACAGAGTGTATGTGATGTACTGGGATGTTTGGCACTAACCAGCCAAAAAATAAAATGATTATATCACACAGAAAACCACACTAAGGGTTATAGTGTAACAGTCAATAATTTGTCCTTCTTAGAGGGGTACAGGCGGAACTTACTAAATGCACACTACAATGTCTTCACACAATAACTAAGAAAATGCCATGAGGGCTATGTTGAGCAGTCTGATGAAAACATTTCAGGTTGTATATGAAACCAACACATTGTGCCCCTTGATTGCACTAGTGTACGCAGGTATGATTTAATTAAAAAAAATAGAGGCTTAGGGAGGCAATGAGAAAACACACCCAATTAACACCTGACTCCATAGAGGGTTGGATTATTTTAAAAGACAAATTTATTTCTCAAGCGGCCCCAGACATTCAAAGAAAACTCCAGAAATTGGCTGTAGTCCGAGACCATAACCTGGAGAATCTTCTTAAAACGGCCACTACGGTCTTTTGTAACCGAGATCTGGAGAGAAAGGAGGAAAAAGAGAGAAAGGAACAGAAAAGAATGACAGCTCTAGTAATGGCACTCTGACAAACGAGCAACCT
>CAUYON010045817.1:0-40492 GCA_963573935.1 Arctocebus calabarensis
ATCTTAGAAGGGTACAGGTGAAACTTACTAAATGCAGAATACAAATATTTTCATGTAAAAAACAAGAAAATCCCATGAAGGTTATGTTGAACAGTTGGATGAAAATATTTCAGATTGTATATGAAGCCAGCACATTGTACCCCATGATTACACTAATGTATACAGCTATGATTTAATAAAAAAAAAATGTGTTGGAGGAAGTTTCACCATTTTTTGAAATAATGTCTGTAGTATGAGTATAAGTTCTTCTTTGAAGGTTTGATAGAATTATGGTGTAAAGCCATCTGGTCCAGGACTTTTTTTGTTGTTGGAAGATTTTTTTGTTTGTTTCTTTGATCTCAGTTCTTGAAATCAGTCTGTTCAAGAGATCTATTTATTTTTGGTTAAGTCTAGGAAGATAAGGAGACGGTTTTATTCCAGGTATTTATCCATTTCCTTCATGTTGTCAAATTTTGGAGTGTAGAGTTTCTTATAGTACTAAGAGATGATCTCCTGTACCTTTGTAGCTTCTGTTGTTATTTCTCTTTATTGTTTCTGGTCGAGGTAATTAGAAATTTTACTTTTCAGTTTCTAGTTAATCTGGCCAAATATACATTGATTTTACTAACTATTTGAAAAACTCACTTTTTGTTTCATTGATTTTCTGAATGATTCTTTTGTTTTCAATTTCCTTAATTTCTGATTTATCTTGGTTATATTTTTCTGCCTGGTTTGAGATTAAATTGATCTTCTTTTTCCAACTCCATAAAATAGTTCATGAGTTTATTGATGCACTCTCTTTCTGTTTTTCAAATGTAGGCACTCAATACAGTAACTTTCTCTGTTAAGACTGTTTTTGCTGTATCCCATAGGTTTTGGTAACTGTGTCTTCATTGTTGCTATGTTTGAGGAATTTAACTATTTCCTATTTTATCTCTTCCTGAACCCAACTATCATTCAACATAAAGTTGTTTAATTTCCAAATCGTTGTGCGGAGATGAACATATCTGTTGGAGTTGAATTCCACCTTTATTGCATTATGGCCTGAGAAGATACAAAGTATAATTTCTAGTCTTTGGATTTTGCTGAGGTTTGATTTGTATCCTAGGATGTGGTCCATTTTGGAGTATGGACTATGCGCTGACAAGAAAAATGTATATTCCTTAGATTCAAGATGGTGTGTTCTGTATATGTCTGTTAATCCCATTTGTTCTAGGGTCACATTTAAGTCTTTTGTATCTTTGTTTAGTTTCCGTTTAGATGATCTGTCCAGTTCTGTCAGAGGGATGTTAAAGTCCCTGGCTATTATAGTTTAATGGTATATCATATTTCTCAGACCCATCAAGATCTCTGTCATAAATCTGGGAGCATTTAAGTTAGGTGCATAAATATTTGCAATTGAAATATCTTCTTATTGTAGTGTTCCTTTGGACAATATTAAGTATTCATCTTTGTCTTTCTTTAGTTGCTTTAAATCTGCTTGTATTTTAAAATAAGATTTCAACCCCTCCTTTCTTTTGATTTTCATTTGCTTGAAATACTGTTTCCATCCCTTAACCCTGAGTCTTGATTTGTCCTTCAAGGTGAAGTGTGCCTCCTGGAGACCTCATATGGATGGCTTGTGCTTTTGTATCCAATCAGCCAGCCTGTGCCTCTTTAGTGGTGATTTGACACTTGACATGACATTTGTTGAAAGAATTGATAAGTGTGGTGGAATTCTATTCATCTTATTTTGTGAAAGTTCATTGTGTATTTTATCCTTTGTGCCATTGTGGAAGCTAAGTTTTGACCTTTAGCATCTGGGTGTTTACTTTGCTGTTGGTCCATTTTGATGATTAGTGTTGAGGATAGGTCTAAGCATTTCTTGTAGAGCTTTTCATTGTGGCAAATTTCCTCAGTGCTTATATATCCACAAAAGATTTAATTTCTCCATAAATTTTGAAGCATAGTTTATCAGGTTATGGAATTCTGGGCTGAAAACTGTTTTGTTTAAGAATATTGAAGGTGGCTGCCCATGCTCTTCAGGCGTGGAATGTTTCAGTTGAAAAATCTGCTGTCATCCGAATGTCTCTGTCTTTGTAGGTTAGTTGGTGCTTACTCCTGGGTGCTTACAGAAATTTTTCATTCATCTTGATTTTGGATATGTTCATTACAATGCATCTTGGAAATACTCTGTTTGAGTTGAGATGACCCTAGATTCAATATCCATCTGAAAGGAGTGTGTCATTTTTAGTAAAATTGGGAAGTTTTCATTTATGATGATCTCCAATGGTGCGGTCATCCCTTTGGTACAATCTTTCCCTTCAAGAATCCCTATTATTCATATATTTGAATGCTTCATGAAGTCTCATAGTTCTCTAAGCACATGTTCTGCTCTCTGTCTCTTCTTTTCTGCCTCTTTAACTACCTGGATTAACTTGAAAACTTTAACCTCTAGCTCTGAGGTTCTTCTTCTCAATGGTCTAGACTATTTTTGATACTTTCTATCCATCTTTACATTCCTTGTTCATCTCCTTGTTTCCTCAAGTTCTGCCATATCCTTTCTGTATTCTACACATCTCTCATCCAACTTTTGGTTCTTTCTTTCCATTTTCTTGTCCATTCCTTTCATTGCCATTATCATCCATATTTTAAATTCTCTTTCTGTCAAATCCATTAATTCTTCATAGGGGGCACCTTTTGCAGTAGCTGCTGCATGTTCCTTTGCAAGACTTGCTCTGTTTTAGTTTTTCATGTTTCCTCAATGTTTCTCTTGGTTCCTCCTCATGTGTCCTTTCTTCTTGTTCACCTCTGTGTCTTCCTTTTTCCTGCTCACTTCTTCCTTTGTTTCTAATGGCCTTGTCACAGAGTTTAGATCTTAAAGTGGTCTCAGCCTGAGCAAAGCCAAACTTTTCCTCATGACCAAAAAAACAGAAGTCCTTGCTGTTGATGAAAATATGTTGCAATGTATTGCTGGAACACCAGTTGGCATTGTGTTTTGTTTTGTTTTGTTTTGTTTTGTTTGGAGACAGCAC
Organism: Arctocebus calabarensis; assembly: GCA_963573935.1. Taxonomy (NCBI): domain Eukaryota; kingdom Metazoa; phylum Chordata; class Mammalia; order Primates; family Lorisidae; genus Arctocebus; species Arctocebus calabarensis. The sequence continues at coordinate 2,994 of CAUYON010045817.1, forward strand.
AGCCAGTGACCTCCATGGTTCTTATTCCAAACTTAGTTGCCTTTGATGATCACCTGATGTTTTTCCTCAGCATTCAGACTCAGCCGGGTTGGGTTCTTAAACCTCACAAGAATCTTCCAGGGGCAGGTCTCACAGTGATCCCTGACTCCACTTCCCATGGGGTATGGGAGTCTTTCAGCCTGCCCAAAGAGTGAAGTACTTATCCCAACAGGAGGAATTAAGATGGCCATGCTTTAGGACCCTGCTAAGACCTTGTCAGGACTTTCACACAATGGCAGCCCTCTAGCCATCAAGACCTTCTTAGTATGGCTGCCTCACCAGCCAACAAAACTACGACAAATCCACTCCAGTAAGTATTCAAAACTGGTTACTGTACACTGTTCAATTCTGCCCACTCTTCCCAGCTTTCCACTCAACACACAGTTTCCCCTAAGAACTGAAAACTTCAGAAAGACTTCCTCCCATCCCAGAACTCTGTTGGGGGCCAGTGAATCCCAGCAGGTCAGGATCACTTACCTAATTTGTCAGGTTTTCACCACTGTACATCATAGACTATATCCAGTTCACCACCTTCTCACTGTGCTCCATGAGCTATGGGTAATGTCTTGGTGCTAGGTATGGCTAGGAGAGCTCAGCTGAAGGATATTTCTGTTCTGCTATCTTGCTCTGCCCCAGGAGAATCTTGAGATATCATTTTTTACTGCTGTAAGTAATTTACTGAAGAGCTGAACTGCTCAAGCTGAGGTGATTAGTCTCTCTCTTTTGTGAGCAGACACATTTGAGCTCACTACAATAACAGGAGGTGGCTTCTACAAAATTGTTATAGTAATATAATATTTACTGTAGTCAATTTTATGCATTATAATTTAATACTGCCTCTTTGCAACTGTTATCTTTCTTAAGACTACAAATGGTCCCATGGACTATCTATAAGTATTTTAATGAGTTAAGTTTTGATTGATTTTAACCTTTTGTATTATATTTGTATACATTTTATGGCACTAAATGATAAATTAGATTAGTATCTGCTTATATTTAGGCATTTGTGACATACCTGACTTTTTCTTTTTCTTAATGTTTTCAATGTTCCTAGGTTACATGGCTATTCTGTGAGCTATTCTCCAACTTTTCCCAAACCTCTAAAAAATTTTCTAACATACATATTTATTGAAACACGAACTTGTGCAGCTCAAATTCATATTGTTTAAATGTCAATTATTAATGAAAATTTGTTGAAAATGAAGATGAAATCAGGAGGAATACAAGAGTAAGTAAACACAACATAAAATATCTGAAAAGAAATAGAAAGTTGAGCGGTGCCTTTGGCTCAGCGAGTAGGACATTGACCCTATATACTGAGGGCTGCGGGTTCAAACCTGTCCCCAGCCAAACTGCATCAAAAATTAGCTGAGTACTGTGGAGGGTGCCTGTAGTCCCAGCTACTTGGGAGGCTGAGGCAAGAGAATCGCTTGAGCCCAAGAGCTGGAGGTTGCTGTGAGCTCTGACTCCACAGCACTCTGCCAAGGGCAATAAAGTGAGACTCTGTCTCAAAAAAAAAAAAAAAAAAAAAAAAAAAAAAAAAAAGAAATAGAAAGTTAAATGGTGAAAAAACTTAAATTAAAAAGTAGTGAAAAAAAGAGGTGAAAGGGGATCTTCAAATAGTGACTAAAATTGAAGCTATACAAAGAAGATCCCTGCAGAGGAATTAATACTAAAAAATGTAATTCAGGAAAACTTTCTTAAAAAAATTTTAAAACATTTATTTGAAGAGAATATTGACCAATACCAAAACATATTCTACTACAACTACTGGATTTTAAAGGAAAGGAAAATATTCTTGTTTTCTAAACAGAAATAAAAAGTGACATAAGGAAAAGAAAATTAGATTATAATTAGGTTTTTCAAAAGCAGCATTTCATGCCAGATGAGAATGAAGGAGCCTATTTAAAATACTCAAGGAAAGAACTTGCGAGCCAAGAATTTTATATTCAGCCAATGGACTTTCGAGTTTGAAGAGTACAACTCTTATTAGCATGAAAGAACTCAGGAAGTTTTATTCCCATGAGCACTTTCTTAGGGATTTACTTCCTTGGATATGTCTTCAGCACCCTAGCCCAGCCCAGATGTAGATGTGTGTTTGCCTGGATGTGTGTGGGAAGGTGGGAGAGGGGTGGTGGTGATGGAAGGCACAGTAAAATGTATGTACATAAATTGCTGAATGGAGGAAGGATATTTTGAGGTTTAAGTCAGGGTGCCAGTCAGCTCTTAGTCACAAACTAGCCCTATTAAAATTGTCACAGGTATTTGAGGGAAATAAATAACATATTTATTTTAGAATTCAATGATAACCTTCACAAGGCATCAACAGCTCCCTGGACCCTTACTGGTGAAGCCTCCAAGGTGCTCTCTCTTGGTGACCACTTGCCACATCACTTCTATTGATACCACAAGTTTTCTGCTGTGCTTCTTCAATTTCCTTCACCCTCTCTAAGAAAAAGAGCTCCTTCCTGAGTTCCCAAGTTATTATCCCTCCTTTCTCCTGATCTCTTAGGGCATGTGTATACTTGACATGGTGGGATTTGAGGAGAAACATGCAAGTGTGATAGATTAGGGAAATGATCAACCAGGGAGTCCAGGCCTTGGACTCTAGGCCGGGGCCCACCAGTAATCGATAAGTCACTTCTTTTCTTGTGCCTAAGTCTTATCATTTGTAAATTGAGGGACTTGAGCATTAAGCTTTCTAAAGTCCCCTTCAAACTCTTATCTGTTAATTGAAAAACTCTTTGGCCCCAAGAAAGGGGAACAAATTAATGAATGTGACTTTACTAAGATTAGTGTCTATTGTAGAAAAGCTTTAGATTAAGAGACTGCACTGAGTCTACTTCCAGCTATGCCATTCATAAGTATGTATTTCAAACAGTAACTTTATCTTGCTGACCCTGTTCTCTCATGATAACATGTGAATAACACCCATGTTTCAGGGTATTTTAAGACTTTAAACATAAATGGAAAAACAAATTGTGGACTAGAATTAAATATTTGTAAGTCACATATTCAACAAAAGCTTTATAATATATGAATAATTCTCAAAATGCAGCATTAAGAATTAAATAATCCTATCAGAGAATAAGCAAAATAAATGCAGAAACATTTCACTGTAGAGGATATATGGGGGCGAGGGGAGCATGAAATGAAGTTTAGCATCATTGGCCATTATAGAAATTTAAGTTTAAACCATGTAAGTTATCACTACTACTATGGTATGAATGGTTGGGTTCCCCCCCAAAAAACCTCCATTGTGAAATTTATAAGTGAAAATATTAACCTCTAAAATGATAGTATAAGGAGGCAGGACCTTATGGGAAGTGAATAGGTCATGAGGGTAGAGCCCTTAAGAATGAGATGAGTGCCCTTGTAAAATAGGTACAAGAGAGCTAATTCATCCTTTTCACCATGTGAGAATACACACAGAAAAGGTGCCACCTGTGAACCAGAAGGAAAACCCTCCCTAGACTCTGAATGGGCCAGTTCCTTGATCTGGAGCTTCTCTACCTTCAAAACTGTGAGAAATAAATTTGTTACTGATAATCCAGACAGAGTGGCTATATTGTTATAGCAGCCTAGATAGACTAATACAACTACATGCCTATCAGAATGATTAAAATGAAAAAGAGTGATAGCATCAATGGGAAGGATGCAGAGCAACTGAATCATTCCTACATTGCTGGTGCGATGGCATGATTACTCTGGAATATAGTTTGGCAGTTCCCTTAAAAACTAAAAATATGCTTACCATACAACCCAGCAATTACACTTTAGGGTAATTTTCCAGGGAAATGAAAATCTAATCTACAAATCTACATGAAGTGAATAGGTCATGAGGGTAGAGCCCTTAAGAATGAGATTAGGACCCTTATAAAATAGGTATAAGAGAGCTAATTCGTCCTTTCCACCATATGAGAATACACACAGAAAAGGTGCCACCTGTGAACCAGAAGGAAAACCCTCCCTAGACTCTGAATGGGCCAGTTCCTTGATCTGGAGCTTCTCTACCTTCAGAACTGTGAGAAATAAATTTGTTACTGATAATCCAGACAGAGTGGCTATATTGTTATAGCAGCCTGGATAGACTAATACAACTACATGCCTATCAGAATGATTAAAATGAAAAAGAGTGATAGCATCGATGGGAAGGATGCAGAGCAACTGAATCATTTCTACATTGCTGGTGCGATGGCATGATTACTCTGGAATATAGTTTGGCAGTTCCCTTAAAAACTAAACATATGCTTACCATACAACCCAGCAATTACACTTTAGGGTAATTTTCCAGGGAAATGAAATTTTCCAGGGAATGTTAGTAGCAGCTTTAGTTCCAATAACCCCAAACTGAAAACTACCCAGATGTCCTTTAATGGTTGAATAGGTGAACAAACCCTGGTACATTCATGCTGTGGAATTCTACTCTGTACCAACACACAACTGGAATGAACTTCAAGAAGTTATGCTAAAGTGAGAAAAGGCTAGGCATATATTACATATTCTGAGATTGCCCTACTGTAATTAAATAATTAAGTAAATGAATTTCAGATAGTGAGAACTAGTCTTTTCACTGTTGAATTGGATGTTACTGATGGGCAAGAGAGGAGGCTAGAATGATCCATGTGGTAAAAGATCAAAGTGCAAAGTATCAGTTTAGATGTGACGTTAGCTTAAAACAGAGATGGTTACATGTATAAATATTTATAGATTTGTGCATATACATGGGTTAGTATGCACCCATATATTTTCTTTCCCTGTCAGCTGAGACAGCCTAGAAGCAACAGCACTCCAGTAGCAAAAAGCACACCTAGCACTCAGCTTTTTATTTCTAATACCATTCTCCAATAAGAGGAACCTGAGCTCTTTGGAGAAATGACTAATTCTAGGGCTGTTACAGGATACTCACAAGATGAACTTGAAGTATCTTGTAAGAGAAGAAAGTAAACAAGAGAGAAAGAAAGGGAAAGAAAGAAGGAAGGAAGGGAGAGAGGGAGGGAGGGAGGGAATCAAAAGAAAGAAAGAAGAAAGCCACAATGTTAAGAACAGGAATAGAGGGATCTGGGTGCTAACAGATAGAGTTCACAATGAGCATAGCTCTAGTAACTTCGGCAACAAAATAAATAATGTTGGAATATAACCCAATATATAAAACAGGTAACTATGAGTCCATACTGATGTAAATAAATCATTGAGTAAATCAATAAATGAAGGTTAAAAGACATACCTCCTAAAAGACAAACCCTGTACGATTCCACTTGATATGAGGTCTCTGACATAGTCAAACTCATGGAGACAGAAGCAGAAGGGTGGGTGCAAGGGCCAGGGAAGGGGGAAATGGAGACTTGTTTAATGATTATTGAGTTTCAGTTTGGCAGGATGAAAAATTTCTGGATATTAGTTGTATGAAACTTACTGCTAAACTATAAAAGTATTATGGTTAAGATGATACATTTTTTATGTTATGTGTATTTTACTACAAGTAAATTTTTTAAAGTATTTTTAAAATAGCATAATTAGAAAAATAAAAAACTGCAGGTTGGCTAATAGTATTGCACCAAACTTAATTTCTTAGTTTTGATTATTGGACTATGGTTATGTAATATGATAATATCAGAGGAAGCTGGGTGAAGGCATTAAATAAAACTTAGTACTGCTTTTGCAATATTTCTGTAAGTCTAAAATTATTTCAAAATCAAAAGTGTTAAAAAAAAAAACCCAAATCTCCTGTGCATAAGAATTCCAAATAATTTATGTAAATACTAAGCCCTTGAGGAGGTGGAGCATAACTCCACACTTCTTAAGTGTGGGCTCCACATAGTGACTTCTTTCCAAAGAACACAGTATGAAAAAAAGAGAGAAAAAAAAGTAATTTTACAGTGGAGAAACTTGGTAGACATTACTTCAGCCAGTGATCAAGGTTACCATCCACAATGACACCTCATGTTGCTAGTCTACTATGTATTCTTGATAGGTTGTGACCAGAATTACACTTGACCTTTGACCTCTTCTTTCCCAAAGCGTGTAAGTCTAATCTAATAAGGCAAACCCAACTGAGATAGTCTGCAAAGTATCTGACCAGTGCTACTCAAACTTTCAAGGATGTCACAAATATACAAAGTCTGAAAAACTGTCATAGCCAAGAGAAGCCTAAGGTAACATGAAGATTAACTATGATATCCAAGTGGTATCCTGGATAAAGGAAATTAGCTAAAAATAAAGGCTTTGAATATCATATGGACTTCATTTACGAACAGTTTGATAATATTGTTTCATCAATTATAATGTGTATCATACTATTTTGAGATCTTAATAATAAGAGAAACTAGGTGCAGGGTTCATAAGAACTCTCTGTACAATCTTCACAACTTCTTCTAAATTTGGAAAATATTCTAAAATAGACTTTATTTTAAAAAGAATGCATGTTGCACAATTCCATTTGTGTAACATTCTTGAAACAACTTGATTGTAGAGATGGAGCACTTGTTAGATTGCCAGATTAGGGATGGTGAGAGGAGTGACACATTTGAATTATCTTGAATGTGGTGGTGGTTACACAGGCCATACATGTGACAAAATTATGTAGATCTCTATGTGTACAAACCACACAAAAGTTCATATATAACTGGTAAAATCTGAATATGTTCTATGAATTGTGCCAATATCAAATGTTTTTTGTTTTGATAGTGTACTGTGGTTGTGTGGGGCTTTGTCCTGGGAGGGGGAGAGCTGGGAAAGGATTGACATGAATCCATATAATTATGTCCAGATAGAAGTTCCAAAAGTTTTTGGAAAATCTGAAATGTCAGACGTTAATAAGTTACTGAATTGTATTCATGAAGCTTTCTACTGAACCTAGCTGACACATTTGCACAGGGCTGTGTTCTGGTTTCCCTGTTTTTCCCCCTGAGGCAATCGTTTAGTTTGGGATGGAATATGGCTGACTCAAATGGTAGAAGTGGGTCTTAGATTTCTGGAATGGCATTGAAGGTCTTGGCCCAGGGCAGTATGGATGGGAAGAAGATGCAGAGCTCTTTTTGCTAGGAGTTTACTCTAATTTCCAAAAATTCGCAGCAGATCTTGAATCTTTTCTGGAGGAACTCTGTTCTAACAAAAGCAACTTTATAAAGATGAGAAAAAAATTCCTCCTCGGGGCAGGAATCACACCAAGGATGCACATCTTGTCAAGAGGAATCCAGGCTGGGTTTCAGCTCCATTTTCTTTTTTAGTCAAGTCCCCTTATGCTGGAAACTACCTGTGCAAACTTCCGTGGCAGCCCTAACTGAGAGTTATACTGCCACATGTGGGGTTACTAAGAGTAGTTACCAAATGAGGGGCTTAAGAAATGTTTGTGGGTAGTGGTCCTGAGACTTCTTAAGGGAGGTAAGGTCTGAATTACCTCCTTTGTCAGCACATCGCTACTCTATGGACTGAATTAAACATTAAGAGTGGGTAGAATTTGTATAGGCAGATAATTGGGATAGGATATTCATGATATAGACAGGTTTGCTTAAATAAAACTCAGTGAGGCCTTGTGTGCTTTTTCGTTCTTACACACACACACACACACACACACATATACATCTTTGGTATCTGGCATTGTGCAAGCAGAGAAGTAAAAAAAGGAAGGAAGGAAGACAGAAGACAGAGAGGGAGGAAGGAAGGATTTGATTATATGTCCTTTTTCTTTCGTTAACTTCTTCCATTTTCACACTGCATTATGATAAGATAGACTATACAGAGGTAAGAAGCTGAGAATGTCACTGGCTGTACATAATGGTGAGGAATAAAGTTGGAAATTAAATGTAGGGCCTGTTTGGAAGGAACAAAAATGATAGAATCAAAGTCTTTTAAGCCTCAAGAACCCTATAGGCATCGCTGAAAGTTAGACCTCCCATTTTATAAAGTTGGAGTGGGAGGTCAAAGAAGTTTTTGCTTCATTTTCAGGGCAACAGAATTCTTTACTAACTGAGTGCAAACATATCCCTGATCATGGGACTCCTATTCTAGTGCTCTCTCTATCTGCTGAAAAGTAGAGAATTAAATAGCAAGCTTTAATAACAGCAGAAGAAGTGTGGTTTCTGGTTTAACATTTCCTGTTTGTTACTTCCCAATTTTACTGTATGTGAATATGGGTAACACTTTGGAGCTAGTTCTTTCCCCCTTAATTCTGAAAAGAAAAGTCCTTATGACAGTTTAGAAAAAGTGTATTGCCACAGTATTGTAACAGTTAAAGATCTGGACATAGGCATTTCCCATGAAAGTGAAAGCACACCACTATTATATACTGCCTGTTCCTTTCAATCTACTTTTCACTTCAACTCATCTATAAAGTGTCTTTTACAACCTTGGGCAAATCCTGTAGCTTCCCTGTGGCATAGTGTGACAGGTTAAAATTGTTGACGTAGCAAGTTACTTCCAACATCTTCAGTCTTCTAGTCACCTCCCCACAATCCAGGCAGCCAAACTGGTTTGAGCTCATCCCCTCAGGGCATGTATCTGACAGCAGAAAATGGGGGTAAAATTAAAGACTTTCCTTCTGGCTTTGAGTTTCAAATGCCTAGAAACTCAAAGGGAAATAGGAATTAATTGGGCAGAGAGAAATAATTTGGAAGAAAGTTGGAGCAAGAATTTCTAGAATTCCTCCTTGCTTCCCATGTAGGTTAGAAGAATGATTTCTTGGCTCCAGAACGAAGATTGTGCTATGCTGGTGGAATGAGGTCTTCAAAATTAATAAAACTGAGCTGGAGAAAATTAGAAAGTGTATATCCCTTCCACCAGCCTGTTTATAGACCCAGATTCACATTATCCCATGTGTGGACACGTCTGATTTCCTTGAGAATCTTTGTCAGCACATCTCTACTCTATGGACTGATGAAAAATTCTAATGTCAAGTCCATCCCTTCTGAGGCACCAGCTTTGTTCCTGTATGAGAACCTGTAAAGAGAGATTAGGAGTTTTCTCAGAAGTCATTGTTGATTTCAGAAATACCAACAGACTAATGAGTTGGTGTTAGAAAGAAGACTATATCATGCTTCACATTTTCCTAGTTCAGCACAAGATAGTCAGCACAGAAAGAAAAGAAGGCACATTCAAACGGTGGGAGCACACTTATGGTGCATCTTAGATGGGTACAGGTGAAACTTACTAAATGCAGAATAGGAATGTTTTCATACAATAACCAAGAAAATCCCGCGAAGGTTATGTCAAACAGTTGGATGAAAATATTTCAGATTGTATATGAAGCCAGCACATTGTACCCCATGATTATGCTAATGTATACAGCTATGATTTAATAAAAAAAAAGAAGAAGTTGCTGACCAACTTCTTTGAGTCTCAGGAGACTAGCGGGGGCACGAATGCTTTGCCCTTCCAGGACAGTCCCAGTAGACAGCCCTGAAGACTTCCAGTCTAGCACCAGACCCTGCTTCTTCCACCCTGGGTGCTGGAGTTGCAGAAAGTCATAGTCATTGTCTTAGTGGATCACACTGATGTTTAGGGATGGGGAGCTGCTCACAACATTTTCTACCTATGTTGTTGGCTTTTGCAAGAGGAACATTAGAAGATAAGACAAGGAAAGAAGGTGAAATATACATAAACATAAGTACCCTTTACATGTCATTAAAGTGAAATGTTTAAAGTATACTTTAAAACATGCTTTTTGAAATCCACTCATAAATACAAACTAAAAATCAGGGTAGGAAACAGATAGGGTAGGAAATGCAGGCAAGGGGACAGAGGGGTCTCCACCTTTCTTTTGAGACCTCCTTTACTCCTTCACACTGGTCATATTCTTTTTAGGACTGCAAATTCATTTTGGAAAATGGGAGTTGTGGCCTTATTAAATCCCTTCATAGCATGGACTCTCAGCACAGGCCCTAGGTAGGGAATTAGTAACTGTCTGTTGTTTATTAAATAGTACTTCCTATCACCCAGAAAAACTTTAAGTGCAAGCAGGGATTCATACTTCAGATGTCTGAAATCATAGGATATTCAGTAAGAATGCTTAATCTCTCCATAATGCTCTTCTAATTTAGGACAGGATGGTCTTCAACCTCTGATAGCTTTCAGTAGAGGTGTGACTGGCTCTATGAATCATCCCTGGCTTGATGTCCAGGTAGTACAATATTCTCTGAATAGTAACCTGGTAATTCAGACTCAAATCTTGCCCACATGTACTTCCCAGTATCATATAAAAGACAGACGTTTGGTTAGAATTTTTTCAGTGATTCTGTATCCAGTTGGTGAGAGCAAAGACCCCAAAATGCTATTATACTCCTTAGTGATGTGAACCAGATGGAAAATAAAACAAAAGAATTCACAACTCATGTTAGACTGAATTGAATGTCTTTAATTCCACACAATGAATAACATATGAATAGGATTAACTTTTTTTTTTAATAGTTAAGTGCTCTATAGTTAAGTGTGCTAACCTGATCTGGTAGCGAAAAAGACTGAGCTTTCTTTTAGAAAAACATGTTTAAAACCCAACATCTAAGACCATGGAGGAGCATGACAATCAGCATGCCAGATGTATCTACGCCTCAAATAACAGCAAGTCCATGTTCATTTTAAATGTACAAAAATGCTTTATGAATAAAAACTGTTACAAAAAGAACATTTCAAACAATGTACAATTTTTCTTGCCTCTATATTCAATAAAATACAAATACATTTTTTGTTCTAAAATATGTTTACATACAATCCAAGTAGAACATGCAAATTACACTTTAAAAAAGGCTTTTAAAAACCACTTATGAATACAAACTAAAAATTAGCCAGCACGACTTGTAAGACAATTTTGTGCCCCATTTTTTTCTTTTGAAATATATATGTACATATTTAACACATCATGTGCATTTATTATTATTTAAGAAATAGATTTTTTTTTTTAAAAAAAGGAAGAAAAAAAAAGACACCAACCTAGGGTGGAACTGCCCTTCCATGTTGACAGTGGGCAGCTCTTTTCAATTTTCCCCCTTTAGTGTTTATTATACCTGGGCAAGTAGGCAATAGATATCCAGGAAGTTTCTTCCTTGGTTGATATGTGCTTCTGAGACTGTTCCCCAAATGATTGAGTCCAAAAGGGAAGGAAGACTCATCACTGGGGCGAACTCTCCAAGAAACAAGAGGCAGAGGGAGCTTTGTATTATGGAAAGAAACTTTAAGAAACACCAAGAAAATGCTACAGTATATTACAGTTTGAGTTTGTAGGCACTGTGATGACATTATCTGTAAGCTCTGGCATTTGGACCATTGTGATACCATAGGGTAGTGTTGCGAATAATGTCTATATTTATCTACTTTTACATAACGAGGACTGAAAATCCTGCAACGTAACACTTAAATGGCTTTTGAGGCATTTCAGCTTTTGCCACCCCTCTCGCTCCATGCTACAGTTGGTATTTAAAGGCTTTGGAATATATATGTATAGACTTTAGACAGCTCCCAGGTAAATCTTTCTAGTGATAGGGAAAAATATTCTCCAAAAGCTCATTATCTGAATATTGTTGGGAAATAAGCTAGGAGTGGGATTTTCTTCTTAAGTCTTAAAATCAAATCCTTTATGATCTGCATGTAGTACATCACCTTATACTATAATTCTGTCACCACTTGCTTATCATATTTATAGACCCAACAATGTGCAGAACACAAATTCTGACTGCCATTGAACATGGCCTCTCCCTCTAAACAATAGCCAAGTTAACACGTTAATCTGCCAGCTCTTAGTCACCTTCTCTGGACTGTCAGGGGCTACTTAAGCCTTGTCCTGCCAAGTCACAAACCAGCCCGTGACCTGCTTTTCATTTCTTTAACCTCACTTCTTTTAGGTGTAAGCCAGAGCCAGGCTATTTGAGGAAGTTAAAATTCTGTTACTCCAATTTTGTGGGAGTGAAAAGCAATGGCTCCACCAGATACTTAGTAAGGGAGACTAAAGATCCATCATCACCTTCGAGGTGGCTTTTATATCTAGATTTCCTCCCTTCTCATCATTCATCAGACTCCTCATAAGAAGGTCCACATCTGCTTGCTGAAGACAAATATTCCAGAAAAAGAAACAAAAAAGAAAAATAAATTAAAAATCAAGTGGTTTCTCTCAGTGTATGGAATTTGGGGCATCTCAAATGATCTCTTGTCAAAAAGGAAAAAAAAAAACAAACCAAAAAAACAAAGCCAGGCCATTTAGGCAGTGTTGAGAGGCTGACTGGAGATCTCTGTAACCTGGGTCCGGAAAGCTGATTTTTTTTTCTGGCTCTGTAACCAACTAGATGTGATACTAGATACTGGCCCACTTTTGAGCCTGGACAGGAAAGGAGAAGCTATCAATTGGGTACTTAGAGAATAAAGAAATAGTTGTATTGATGAAATGAGTTGGGTTGATGAAAAGCAGAAGAAAAAACTCCATAATGTCATACTGAGGGAAGAGCTGGGTGGTGGGCACAAAAGCTGGGTAGGTGACTCGACTTGCTTCTACCTCCCAGCAGCTGTTTAGAACATCTCAGTTTTGTTCCTTTGCAATTTTCCAATTTATTCCTAGGGTCTTTCATGTAGAGGATTTGCAGTTAACCCATATGGCAACTGTAGAGCAGAATTCATGTATAAATTGCAACCCTGCCACTAACTCTCCTTGAATATCTTTCATTGGTTTGGAAATTCTAACATATCCCAAAGTTATTTAGAATTTCTCACCTACTAGATATTTATGACAATTAACCTTTGGGTCCTCTTTTAAGAAGTTTACCTAGTATGAGCTCCTCCACTCCTACCAGAAGATTTATCCTGTTTGCAGACTTGGTTGGGGCGATGGTATAACGCAGCAAGAAAGAAGGGGGGAAGAAACAAAGAAGGAAATGATTTCAAAATCCCACAAGAAGAGAAACCTCTATACGACTTAATTGGAATGAAAATGGTTGGTGTTTCACAGTAATTATGGGGTGAGAGGGGCTAATTTAAACCTTCCTTTCAGGTGACTTTGGAACTGCTCAGACACGGCTTGAGAATGATAAATTAGAAATGCCTGCTTTGATTTTGCTGTTCAACTTGTGTGAAATGTCAAAGGTCAACCCAGGTCACAAACTAAGTATCTAGAATATAAGCTTTAAAGTACAGAGGAATATAGTCCTTTAAACTTACAATATGTAAGGATTAAATACAACTGAGCTAGTGGCCACACCATGGTGACAGCGCAGAATAGAATGGCTACGTGGGGCTCGGCGCCTGTGGCTCAATGGGCTAAGGCACCAGCTACGTACACTTGAGCTGGCGGGTTCGAATCCAGCCCAGGCCCGCCAAACAACGACGACGGCTGCAACCCCAAAATGGCCAGGCATTGTGGTGGGCGGAGGCAAGAGACTCGCTTGATTCCAGGAATTGGAGGTTGCTGTGAGCTGCGATGCTACTACAGCACTCTATCCAGGGTGACAGCTTGAGGCTCTGTCTCAAAAAAAAAAAAAAAAAGAATGGCTACGTGGGTAATTTCAACCAACTGTTGGTGCCATGATGAAGTAGTGATGTTTGCAAACATATTGACTTGGGATTTTTAAATTTACTCCCATAGACAACCTATCACTTATTCTCTTATTTTGTCAACAAAAATCTCTCTCTCTCTCTCAGGAAACGATACTGTGTTTTGAACTGATAATACAATTTCCAGCTGGTCCCAACTTCCTGTAAAGTAGCTTAATTTGGAGTTAAACCAGATATTCTAATTCCCATCAGAAAATTTAATTCTGTCAGTGTCTCACTTTCTATAATCTACCATGCCAGGTGTTTGATGTCTTGGGCAAAGGAAAGGGAGGAGTGAGGAAGGAAATTGAAAATACTTATTAGAAATTTCCACATCTGACTTTTAGAAAACATCTACAAAAATGGAGTATCTTCATATTCATTTTGAGTCTTCTTAACATATTTTACTTGGGCTGTGGAGAAGGATAATAGAGATGGAATATCTGTCCACGCTAAACCAATGGCTAGAGTACAACTTGGATGAGGAATGTACAGTGGAAATTGACCGTTAAAAAGACGATTTATTTGTCACACACAGTTTGCATCCATGCAGACTGATAGATTTATAATTACATTATGTACAAAAATGTTTTAGTTTATTAAGGCAACCACAATTTGGATACTTGTCCAAGGTGGCTTGATATAATTGGAGTGGTGATACCCTTTGAGAATTTTCTTTCTTTTTTTTTTTTTTCAGATAAGAACACTTACTCCCATTTGCTTTTAAGAAATAATTATCAAGAGATAATGGACTTCTTGTATTGTCTTTTTGTTTCCCCTTTTCACTAACTTATGACAACTATTTGTATGAAAAAGATTAGGTACCAAGGCATTGCTAGACACTTGTCTTTCTGGTGGATCTGGAGTTTCAGTTTTTGGTGATTTGTCGGTTTTTTCATTTACGGTGGGATATTAAAACCATTTTACTTTCCTTACGCTACGCTGATATGTTTTAAGTATAAAAATAACGTGGTTGACACCTAGGTCAACAAATCCTTGGCTGCTCTGAGTTACTTATTAAAAAGGCTCTGTTAATACTGAGTATCTGTTTTATCTGAGATACAATGACTGGGATTCAAAGCCAGGTTCTTGGGACAGCATGCCAAAGGTGAACTTTATAGCACAGGTCAGGGTTACATTACTTAGATGTGTACCAAGAAAAAGAAGGCAGTAAGTAAGTTAATGAAAATGTGTATGGAAGTACAATGGGTAAAGGAAAAGTAGGAATAGAGGATGCTAAAATCAGCGGATGTGAGATAGGGAGGCATACAGGAGAACACAAACTCAAGTCTAAGGTCACTAGAATTCCACCTTCTGATCACATAATTCCCTCTGAGAAACTCAACTGTGAAGGGAAAGATTCAGGTCATCTGAGAATCATGTTGGTATCCCAAAGCCTAACAGAGCTTGAAAACTGAAATAGATAAAAACCAATTAAATGGAAGTGGGTTATAGCAATGACGGTTGAGGAATATGCAACGTTTCTCCCCTCGGAATGTTTCCTAATTGACAGTGTTTCCCTTTCGATTTTCCTGGCTAGCAAGTGAAATGGGAATGGAGGGCGCACCTTGGCTGTGGGCGGTCAGGTGGCCGGCAGAGAGCACCACCGGCTTTCCCCTCCTGGCTGGGGCTGCCGGCTCTTCTGTAAAGGATCTAGACACACCAGGCCGGAAACCGCTGTAAAGCGCTGACAACTGCTTTCGGAGGCGCCCCTCTGCTTTGCTTTCCCGAGAGCTCCAGATGGCTCAACCCTGACATCTGGCCCGATCTGCCTGCCCACTTCTGGAGAGAAGGGCATCGCTGTTCCTACAGCGGGGGTTCCGCCCCCACCCGACTCACTGCATTTCCAAGGTGTCAGTTCCCCCAGGCCCCGGTGCAAGCCCAGACCCACCCTAGGGAAGGACGTCGCACTCGCTCCCTCGGGATTTCCTCTGCCTTTTGGCTTTCACCTCCTCCTCCTGGGGAAGGGGTTGCTGCGGGGACTGCTGCGGGGGCTGAGGTTTGTGTTTCCTCTTCCCGCCTCTGGGGGCCTTGGGCAGCGGGGGCGGCGGCGGCGGCGGCGGCGGGAGGGGCGGTGGCGGCGGCGGGGGCAGCGGCGGCGCCTCCCGGGCCATGTGGATGACCGCTTCGATGGTGGCCATGACGCTGTCTTGGCTGGTGGCGGGCTCCAGCACGAGCGGGCTCAGGCTGGGCTTCTGGCCCCTTTTGCTGGGCAGGTCGATGCATTTTTCCAGTACTGGCATTTGGTCTCTGGAGTCCTCATCGAACTGGGTGGGCTGCTTCCGGGGCCGCCCGCGCCTCTTTTTGACGAAGTTGTTGCCGGTCTTTGATTGTCTCTGCAGCCGCTTGGCCTTCAGGATCTTGTTCACGTGGTCCAGGTTCTTCTTGGTGGACAGGATCTTGGTGTAGTTGCACATCTTCCGCACCTCGCACTGGATGGCTTCGATCTCGCGCCGCTTGAATCGCTTCTTCAGGGAGGAGCTGGCTGTAAGAGGGGAAGGAAGAAGAAATTGAGCACAGGAGGCCAGCAGCCTTATAAACCCAGCTGTCTCACTGTATTTGGCTACAAAGATTATGGAGACTTAGTGCTATGGATGTGACTTAGTACCCAATACTTATTCTTTAAAGTTTTTTAAAATTAAAAATAATAAAAATAAATATTGGTCAGATATCTGTTATATGTGTAAAATACTGTTACTCCCATTTTCAAAATGTGGAATAAACTTACATTGTTGAAGTGTCCAGGCTTGGAACCATAAAATCAATGGTGCAGTCACAGCATAAATTTTCCCATTATTTTTCATATTAAGGGTTTGACTTTTTTTGTGCAGGCTTTTAACATTTGATCCTATTCATCTTAGCATTAGATTAAATATTTTCTCCTTTTGTAGACATTGAGTGAATAAAAACGTATGCAGGCCTCCATAGCAAGCAATTGGAGTAAACCAGATGTACTGTCAACCTTATAGAAGAGATGCTTTAATGTAACTGAATTATTTTATTCCTACCCCTCCTCTACTCACAGAGGGAGAATTGTTTCCTGGAATATTGTGGTTGGAATGGCACCTTCTCTCCACATTTTCCTCCCCAATGTTCTGGACTTGTCAAGTTGCCTGCTGATGTCCAATTAACCAAGTCCTTCTTATCCAGTTCATCTGCTGGGAAACTCAAGGGAAATATCAGCCAGGTGTTTCGGAATCAATTACACTCCCCCTATCCCCTTACCAGGCTGTTGTTTGCAAAAAGCTCTTTTCAAGTCCTGCTGACCAGATGCGCCTCTATTTTATGAGCCTAACTTCTACTCTCTGGAAGTCCTGGGCTGTAGCCACTAAATGGCCCCCAGAACTGCTTCATTTTGAAGTCCAGACATGGTAAAGTGTGAATGGCTTCAAGACATAGCCAACCACTACTTCTTTAGATCATTCTTTCTCCTTGAATTGTTTACAAACAGGCACATGTATGCATACCTGAGTGCACACACACTAACACATATACCAGGTCACCACCCTCACTTCGGCCACTCCCTCAGGCCATTTAAAAGTGTGTCCTCACTGAGCTATTTTGCTGCTGAGATTTTCCACCCCAAAGAAGCTCACACAGAAGACCCAAGCTTAGAGAGGAACGTGTTTCATTTTAGCATCTTGATTTGTTCTGCCTTTTCATTTTTTTCCTTTAACTTACTAGCAGAGAAGCCGAATAAATATCTCTAAGGGAGAGTAGGAAAAATATACTGAGAACATGAATACCATTCTCATTTACTCTTGGGCATCCCCACTTCATTCTTTCCTCTGCTTTGCCCCACTTCTTCTTCATGCTGTGCCCATCACAGATTGCCAAGAGGGTTTTATTTGAAGTTATTTACAATGCTAGCCTCACCAAGGGAAAAGTGGAGTCCCACAGGCCAGGTCAAAATGCTACTGCTCTTGGTCAAAGGTCAGTAAGACTGACTGAGCAATGAATAACCACTGAAAGATTTTTTAAAATAAGTTATAAAGATCAAAATAGAAAAAAGCCACAGTGAGCTGCTGACTATAAAAATAAAATTTTTGTAGTTAGTTTTCTAAAAGAAAAAGGTTAACTTTATTCTAAGTTCTCAGATGCCGGGACCAATTCTTGTCTGTTCTTTATGTTCCTCACAGGGCCTAGCATGGTGCCTCACATACAAAGGAACTTAAGAATTGTTTCTGGAATGAAAAATCGGACTAATCATTGCTGCCTTGTAACCACAGTCTCCAAAAATTTCTACTTTGGATTTTTAAAACTACTATTGCAAATATAGGGACACTAAGGATTAGCAGGCCCCATGTCAGAGACAAGTAATTTACCTTGTCCATACGGTTTATGAGTAAATAGATTCTAGTCAAAAATACTCCATAAAACTGGCAATATTCCAAACACAGCTTCCATTTGCAATTTACCTTATCCTTAGTTTCTTCCCAGAGGAAGAAAATGCTGATATATAATATGGTATGCAATTATAAAGTAAATCATTTTGTGGCATGTAATAGAACATGGAAGTATAAAGTATATTGATTAGTTGCCAAGACTATATTTGATTAAATAAACTTTGATTGAAATAAATATTTAATGCACTTCCTGTAGTCCCAACCGTTCAGGAGGCTGAGGCAACAGGATCGCTTGAGCCCAAGAGTTTGAAGTTGCTATGAGCTAGGACACCACAGCATTCTACCTAGGGCACAGAGTGAGACTCTGTCTCAAGAAAAAAAAAAAAAAAAACAAAGAAAGAAAAAGAAAAAAATACTAAATGCACTATATGTTGATTAGGGCAAATCTTAAGTGTTTTGTTTTTAGAGTGAAATGCCAAAAGAACAAGAACAAAAACAAAAACCCATAAAAAAGCCAAGTCAAAAAATAAACAAAAACCTAGTTGACAATCCCATATTGAAAAATTTGTACTGTGCTATATAATTTTTAATAAGTTCTTACATAACTGATTATTAATTTTTTTAGTAAGTTCTTACATAAATTGATTATTGAGATGAAAATTAATTCTGATAGTGTAAACCTATCAAACAGTCCTGAAAATGACATAACAAACTCCCTGGCACCTACTTAACAAATGTTAACTTTTTGTCATATTAGGTTTTCTTTTCTTTTCTTTTCTTTTTGAGGGGGAAAGAAAGCATGGTAGATTGAGGTAAGTCATTGCTCCCCTCCCCATTTTCTTAATGCTTGTATTTATATTTTTATTGCGTATATATAAACTCACAAGTTCTGAATCTAACTGATGTTGGTAGCCATATAAGGAACTGGGAAACTTGCTCATTGTTGGTGGGAGTGTAAATTGCTATAATCACTTTGGAGGGTGACTGAGCGACTGTTAAGTTTGAAGATGTGATGTTCAGTACCCTGGCCCCTTGTCAAGATCACCTCTTTTATTCATTTGTTAATCGGAGGCAAAAGTCATGTGAGGATGTTCCTTGAAGCTCAGTGCATATTGAGGAAAAGGGAAAACAATCTAAATGTTAATTAGGAGGGCAATGAATCAACTATAATACATTGAGTTTATTAAGATGAATAAACCACATATAAACATATCAACATGGTTAAAATCTTAAAAAAAAACAGCTGAGTAAAAAAAGAAATCATGAATATATTTGTAAGCGTATCACTTAATGTAAGTTTAAACACACAGATTCTTGAATTTTTTATTTCATTTTCATGCCTAGTCATGGAAGTTTAAAGTGAATAACTGGGTGGTGATTAATTTTGGTGCCCGAGATTGCAAAATCTACTTCCCTCCAAAGTAACCTCATAACACTTTGTTAAGTCTCTGGAGTAGATCTGTCCAACTGAATTACCTGCAATGGTGGAAATATTCCATATCTGTGCTGCCCCATAGTGCAGCCCCTGGCCATAGGTGGCTGCTGAGTACTTAAAATGTGACCAGTGGGACTGAGAAACTGAATCCTAAGGTTCATTTAATTTGAAGACATAGCCACCTGTAGCCAGCGGGGCAACCACATGGGGCAGGACAGCTGTAGACCTAGCCAACTGCAAACAGGACAGAGGACCAATAACTATCCATTCCATTAAACATAGATGGTGGGAAACTCTAGGCAAAGAACTCTATTTTCAACAAATACACTGCAGAGAAGGGGAGAAAGAAATCAAATTTAAAAAGACTCAGAGATAAAATGACCCTATTTGAATGTCAATTTAAATAAACTTTAAAGGAGATAATGAAATAAATGTTAACTTGAACCCTGGGCATTGCATAATATTGTATGATTAGAGGTAGTTTTCATAGGTGTAATAGTTCCACTGTGATCATTTTTCCAGCACTCATATTTTAGAACTGTATACTGAGATATTTATACATGAAATCATAGTGTATCATCTGGGATTAGCTTCAAAATATTACGAAAAGGAACAAATAGGTGAAGGTATTGATGAAACAAGATTGTGAGCTGATATTGTTGAAGCTGATATTCATGGACCCATGAGGTTTATCAATGCTGTTCTGCCTGCTTTGGTATATGCTTGACATTTTCCATAATGTAAGATTAAAAAATTATCAATATATGGCAAGAAAACATCTAGAATCTCAGGACTGCCGGTTCTCTGGTTTTCACTTTTTGGGATTCTATTTGACCAACACAATTTTGGAAGAATAAAGGATGTTCTCAATGAATGGCATATATCCACCACCTCCCTAGTAAGCTCATATTGATAGCTGCTCTCCTGGCTTCATAGCATGGGAGAATTAATGTGTTTTCTGTTTTACGCTGCAACCAGTTGCATAAATATAGCTCATGGCCCAACTTCCAATGACAGCATCAGGTGTTCTGACTTAGTATCCCTCTTTCTTTTGTACATTATAATCTGTGAGATTTATCATGTCTCTTAAAAAATCACAATTTTATTTTGTCTGTATGCTTATTATCCACACATTTTTAAAATTCAATTCATTATCCCTGCGTGGGAATAACAACAAAGTACAGTGTTGCAGAATTGACTCTGCACAGGAGGTGGGGAGGGGGGAGTGCTGGAAAAGAAGGTGAACTGGGATGAATCCCTTAGCCCCTCTGGGTCTCTTTTTCTCATCTGTTACATTGGATGGCTGAACCAGCTGCTCTCAAAGTTCTCTTTCAGATTTAAAGATTACTATAATTCTTTCCTATACTCATTACCAATTGCCTACCCAAAATGTGGGGCAGCTTTCTAAAGCATTTATTTCACCTAATAATTCTGAAATCCTAGTGTGGAGGGAGGAGGACTGTGGACTTGGCAGGGTTTGATATTCATAAATCTTTCTCCTTATTGCTTATGATATCACTGTCCCTCTAAATGTTTACAGATTTTTCTCTCTTCAAATGGTTTCATTATTGGGCAGTAATTTCTGGGCTCTCGCTGTAAGATTGATTCCATATTTGCTCTCCTTCCTATAATTATCCTATATCTTGGCTGCTCTTTGTTAGTTTGTAAGAATAATTAGGAGTGGCCTAGGCAAAATGCAAATTCATTTCTTCATAACTCTGCAATACAAATTATCTTTTAGACCCTGTTTGTAATTAAAATTGCCATGCAAATGAATGAACTGGTTTAGGTCCAGATCTAGATTTTCTATCAGTTCACTCCCATTATCAGAGGATTGGTTCATCAGCATTCTGTTGATTTTGTCACATCTTTATGATAATTGAAGAATGGGCTTAGAAGAGCTTTTTGTATATAAACTTTATAGCTGTACTACAGGCATCATGAGCTTAAACAAGGGCTAACAAAGGCTGAGTTATATGGAGGGTTCCCAAGACATAGACTCTCTTGTTTGTAGACCATACTTTGCCCACATGCAAGACAAATCTAGTTTTATATGAAGGCTTTGGTGGTTTCAAGAGGGAAGCAACATTATTTCTAGACTCTTTAGAGTTTTTCTTGCCGCTTGAATGTTCCTAAGGGGAGGTGGGATGGTGCTAGGGAAGGCTGAACTGCCTGCAGTTAAACTGCCTTTCAGGGTGGATGGGGCTGGAACACCATCTGCCTCTACTGAGGCAGAGCTACAGTGTGAATTGCTTTGTGTGCTGATGTATGTTAGAAAAGTCTTTGAAGGCAAAGGGCATGTCTTTTCTTTACTTCTAGTGTTCCCAGCACAAGCTGCTTTACACATGATTTGGTGCTTACTATGTGGTCAGCAAATACAAGCTCAAGGGAATTCAATTGTCTCATTTTCTCCCATGTAAATTGTGCCTTTTTTTTTTCTTAAGTACTTTGTACTTGTACTTGACTTGATAATGGTCTCTTATTTTTCTAATGCTGCTTTTGATTTTTTAATGGGAAGTATGAGGCAATCTGCCTTGTCATGCAAACTTTCTTCCTCCATTCTTAGAATTTAAATTAACTTGCTATAGTCCTGGCCTTAACAGCTGTTTTGAAAAAGATGGCAAGTTGCCCCTGCAAGGTAAGGGGCATCTAAGTTGCTGCTGGTTATCAACGTAAGTGCTACAAGGCTGCTCTCTAACTTTAAAGCCATAATTTAGAATTAAGAGTTAGCAGATGTTGGGGTTTAATTATGATATGATTCTATTCTGTTCCTAATATCATCTTTATATATTTGAAGTGTTTCTTTGAAAATGTGACATAAGCTTGTTTCATGCCTCATAATTGCTTTGCTGTTCAAACAACAGTTTCTTCTTAGAGGTTTATTGTGAAAGAAGCTCTATCTTAGCTGCAATGGCTTGGTGGACTCTGGTCTTTGTTCTGCTCCTATTGCATGCTTTTCCCTGGGACAACATAGGAGGGGAAGAGGGCAGACTGGTTGATGGAGAGAGAGGAGAAGCAGTGGGATGTGCAGGTATGAGGAGTTTGTGTGTGTGGTCTCTGAAATGGGCAAGGCCAATAAACAGGAAGTGCCCCATTTCCCTAGATCTTCTCATTGATGGTGTTGGATTTAGAAGCTTGTCCAGTGCTCTCTGCCTCTGAAAAGTTGCCCATGCTGCTTGCCCCCTCTCTGCCTCTCACAGTTAAATCTGTAACTTGGCAAATGGGATGCACCTCCCTCAAGGAAGAATCAAGATTTTTTACTAGGCTGCAGGAAGAACACATTAATAATTTGTATTTGTATTATTTATATTTTATCTAAAAAGTAAGGACTAAATTAAGTATCCAAATGCTTAATTAGAACCAATAGTGATGCCCTTACTTGGGCTACCCATCAGATGATGCGTCACCTGTCAGCCTTGGGCATGACATTTAGAGGGAGAGGCCACTTGCACTCCAGGGGCCAGTGGGGCATCTCATCAGTTTGTTGCTTTCAGGGTATTGTCAATGTTCTATGTTCTAAGTGCTACAGCAGGTCAGCCCACATGGTTAATTTTAGAAAAACAAGGCTTTAAATAGAAAACAAATTCAAAATACTATGTAATGAGATGAAGAATATTCATGAAATATTTTATATACCACACAGAGTTCTGTTGATTATCTCATAGCAAACTGTAGAAAAAAGTTGCTGTTTTTCAGAGATAAATTTGGAAACTTTCTTGTGCAAAAGGACAAAGTTTCTTAAGGTTCTTGGCTTTTCTGTTTATTTTGTCGATGGCTGTCATTAAGGTTACCTAGTAATTGTTAAAAAACCAAACACCTGATGTCCCTTTAGGGTAAAGGGTGTCAGTAAGCAACTGCTTTTCAAAAGAGATTCACGCTATGGAAAGAGCATTTTTGGAAACTGATTGCAAATATTTCCAGTTTGGCAACTTTGTTGCTGAAAATAACATATTATAGCCTCTACAATCCCATAAAAGTGCAAATTTAAAATTCTTGTAAACAGAGCTAACTTCCAAATGAAGAGTTTCAGAGATTTGAACTCAAAAAATGCAATACCTTCTGATTTGCCAGGCCATCTCATTGTTCATAAAGATGTTTCAACAAAATTCTTGCTTACTTAACAGATATGATGGAAACAAATAGTATGATTTAAGCACAGTTGATAAAGCACTTTCTTTCTTGACTCGTATCTCATGTGAAATATCCTTTTCAGCTACAGCATCTACTAATGTCAAGCATTGTCAAATCAAATCTTGAAATAATTTATCACAAGTGTTTAAATAAACCAACGTTTCCTTAAACAAGTAAGCAAACTCAATCCCTTTCCCTTCTGAAAGCATCATCAAAATATTAAAATTAGTATAAAATCCTTATGGAAGCAAAAGTATTTTTGTTTCATTAATAATAATACAGTATTGGCACATATCCTTTCCCATTGTGTAGGTTGTCTATTTGCTTTGATTGTTATCTCCTTGGCTATATAGAAGCTTTTCGGTTTGGTTAGGTTCCATTCATCTATTTTTGTTGTTGTTGCGGTTGCCACGGCAGTCTTCTTCATGAAATCTTTCCCCAGGCTGATATCTTCCAGTGTTTTTCCTATGCTTTTCTTCAGGATTTTTATTGTGTCATACCTTAAATTTAAGTCCTTTTTCCAACTTGAATCAATTTTTGTGAGTGGAGAGTTTAGTTTTTACATTCTTTTGCTCAATTTCTCTTTTTTGTTCTTTCTTATGATTTCCATTGATTTGTTGATATTCTTATTTTGTTCATTATTTTTTTGAGCTTGTTGAGCATCTTTATGATGGTTATTTTGAATTCTTTTTCCAGATAATTTATGTACCTTCTTTACTAAAGGGTCAGTCTCTGGACATTTATATTGCTTTGTTTGTATCATGTTTCCTTCCTCCTTCATGTGCCTTATACCTTTGTGTTGGGATCCATATGCATCTGAGAAAATTTTCACCTCTCCAAATCTTTGTGGACTGGCTTTGTACAAGCAAACACCTTCACCTATCAACTTTATTTGAGATTCTGGTGCCCCTCATCTTTTCTGTGAACTCTTCCTCTCTGGACTTGTGTATGTAAATACCCAATTAGAGTCATTGGCTGGATCCTTTTTTAAAGAAATTCATAATATTTTGCTCTCTCTAGTGATTGTCTAGCATACTACAAGTTATCTGGAACTGATGTAGGCTGCCCATCTCCCTTTACTTCTTGATGTTCCTCACTCTTCTAGAGGGTGCTGTGTCTTATCAGTGTTTTGAATATCCTGATACAAGAACGGATCCCTTATATACAGTTCCCCTAAAGTTAGAACATTGGATACACCATCCACTTTTCTTTCTTCCCTCTCAGGCAGAGAGCCACTGAGCTGTATTAACCTCTGTCTGTTCTACTGTGTGTTTTGTGAAGCAGCTATAGGTCACCGAGAATATTTTTTTTCGGGGGGGGGGGGATTTGATACCTTTATCCACTTATGAAAAATACACGAACAAACCCACTTCTAGTAGTTGGACCTTTTACATTATTCCTTCTTCTTTTTTGAACTCTTCTTTCTTTTTTTTATTATTAAATCATTGCTGTGTACATTAATGCATTTATGGGGTACACTGTGCTGGTTTTATATACAGTTTGAAACACTTACAACAAGGTGGTTAACATAGCCTTCACTGAACTTTCAATTGTTGTGCTAAGACATGTATACTCTATACTTAGTAGATTTGACATGTACCCTTATAAAAAAGCACCATAGGTGTGGGCCAACCAATTATCCTCCCTCTACCAATCCTCCCGCCTCGTGTCTCCTACCCCTACTCTTTACCCTTCATCTTGGGCTATAGTTGGGTT
The DNA here is from genome assembly GCA_963573935.1 of Arctocebus calabarensis. Taxonomy (NCBI): domain Eukaryota; kingdom Metazoa; phylum Chordata; class Mammalia; order Primates; family Lorisidae; genus Arctocebus; species Arctocebus calabarensis. The sequence goes on from CAUYON010045817.1 coordinate 28,167, forward strand.
ATAGCTTTCATATGGAAGTGTGGGCGATTATATATTGGTTTCATAGTAGAGCTGAGGATATTGGATACTTTTTCTTCCTTTTTTGAGATACTTTTCTAAGAAGAATATGATCCAGCTCCATCCATGTAAACATAAAAGAGGTAAAGAAATAAAAACAAATCAGGATGAATCATGCTTCTAGATTTCAGACAATACTATAAATGTAGAGTGATTAAAAACAGTATGGTACTGGCACAAAAACGGAGAGGTAGATATATGGAAAAAAATAGAGAATCAAGAGATGAATCCAGATACTTGTCGTCATTTGATCTTTGATAAGCCTATCAAAAACTTTAAGTGAGGGAAAGACTCCCAATTTAACAAATAGTGCTGGAGGAACTGGCTGGTGACCTGTAGAAGGCTGAAATGTGGCCCACACCTTTAGAAAAAAATAGATTCTCATTGGATAAAAGATTTAAACTTAAGACATGAAACTATAAAAATTTTAGAAGAGAGTGCAGGGAAAACAATTGAGGAAATCCGCCTGGGAGAATATTTTATGAGGACAACCACTGGGCAATTGAAGCAACACCAAAATTATATTATTGGGACCTGATCAATGTAAAAGGCTTCTGCACAGCCAAGAACACAGTACATAGAACAAGCAGACAGCCCTCAGAATGGGAGAAGATATTTGCAGGTTAAGTCGCTGACAAAGGTTTAATAACCAGAATCCATAGAGAACTCAAATGTATTAAGCAAAGAACAAGTGATCCCATCTCATTGTGGGCAAGAGATTTGAATAGAAACTTCTGTGAAGAAGACAGGCAAATGGCCCACAGACACATGAAAAAAATGTTCATCATCCTTAATCATCAGAGAAATGCAAATGAAAACTACTTTGAGATATCATCTAACTCCAATAATATTAGCCTACATCATCACAAAATCCCAAAACTATAGATGTTGGTGTGGATTTGGAAAAAAAGGGAACACTTATACACTGCTGGTGGGATGCAAACTAATATGTTCCTTTTGAAAAGAAGTTTGGAGATCACTTAGGGACCTAAAAATAGGCCTGCCATTTGATTCTGCAATTCCTTTACTAGGTATATATCCAGAAAACCAAAAATCACATTATAACAAATATATTTGCACCAGAATGTTTATTGAAGCCCAATTCATATTGCTAAGTCATGGAAGAAGCCCAAGTGCCCATCGACCCACAAATGGATTAATAAATTGTGGTACATGTACTCAATGGAATATTATGCCGCCTTAAAAAAGGTGGAGAGTTTATCTCTTTTGTTTTAAGTGACAGAGTATTCCAGGGATTGTTAGCCATCTGAGATAGGTAAAACAAAAAGTGCCCTCATGCAGCTCCTTGAAAAGCCAGAATGTTGGATGTACACTTCAACTCTTTTCCTGCACAGAAAGAAGGTGAGAGTAATGAGTTTTCATCCATTTCTTCCTTGCTGAGCTGAGGGAAGGGACTTTTTGTGAGTGTGTGTATACTAGTCCAATCTTTTGTCCTTGTTCTAGTGTCTTTCAGCCTGCCACCTTTACCTGTGAGTACTCAGATACAGTCAAAATAAAAACCAGGTCCTTCAGCCCCCCAGGAGACTAAATGTTGGATGTATGTTTCAACCTTTTCTTTTCCTCACCAGGGAGAAGCCAAAAGTTTGGAGTTTTCTTCAGATCATGCTATGCCAATTTGGACAGAGAAGTCATGGCCAGTGAGTACTATGAATTTTCTTATTATCTTCAGAATGTTTGGTTTTTAGATTACCTGGAATTTAGCAGCCTGTTAACTGGTTTCTGGATTTGTCTTGAAGGTAATTGGTCTATGTATTAGTGTTGAATTCCTGTCTCTAATTGGGGAATCAAGATATTTGGGCTTTTATTTCCATCATCTTGTTGATATTACCTTTTTCCTTTTTATCATTTGGTTTTGGTTTGTTTGTTTCTTCTATTACTTCTACTTTAAATAGTTTTTTAGGCCCATATTTTTTTTCAATTCCTTGTCAGATTTTGATTAAACAGAGAAATATATAATTGATTGTTATTGTCCCACAGATCCCTGGGGCTCTCTTCTTTTTATTTTTTCAAGCCTTTTCTCTTGTTCAGATTGGCCATATTTTATTTATTTGTTATTTTTTTTTTATTATGTGGGATTCATTGAGGGTACAAAGAATAAGGATACACTGATTGAATTTGTTAGATTAATTCCCTCTTATGATTGTGTCCCACCCCCAAGAGGTATGCTATACACTGTGATGCCCCATCTTTCTCCCTCCTCCACTCTCCCTACTTGCTCATTTCCCTACCCCCACTTGTATTAGCTCATCTACTGCATTCATATTGGAATTAAATACATTGTATTCTTGCTTCTACATTCTTGTGATGCTTTGCTAAGAAGAATGTGTTCCACCTCCATCTAGGTTAATACAAATGCTGTAAAGTCTTTTTTAGTCACTGAATAGTATTCTATAGTATCCATATACTACAGCTTATTAATCCATTCCTGGGTTGGTGGGCATTTAGGATGTTTCCACATTTTGGCAATTGTAAATTGAGCTGAAATAAACAGTCTAGTGCAAATGTCCTTATGATAAAATTATTTTTTTTTTCTTTTGGGTGGAGACGTAGTAATGGGATTGCAGGATCAAATGGGAGGTCCAATTTTAGGTCTTTGAAGATTCTCCATACTTCCTTCCAAAAAGTTGTATTAGTTTGTAGTTCCACCAGCAGTGTAAAAGTGTTCCCTTCTCTCCACATCGATACCAGCATCTGAAATGTTGTGGGCCATTCTCACTGCATTTAGTTGACATTTCAGGGCACTTTTGATTTACATTGATTAGGGATGATGAGAATTTTTTCATGTGTTTGTTAGCCATTTGTCTGTTTTCCTTAGAGAAGGTTCTATTCATACCTCTTGCTTAGTGATGTATGGGATTGTTGGGTCTCTTTTTGTTGATTAATTTGAGTACTCTATAGGTTTAGTTATCAAATCTTTGTCCCATTCATAATATGCAAATATCTTTTCCCATTCTGAAGGTTGTCTGTTTCCTTTGGTTGTTGTTTCCTTAGATGCACAGAAGCAACTCAGTTTAATTAAATTCCCTTAGTTTATATTTGTTGTTGATCAGTTGCCATAGAAGTCTTCTTCATAATACCTTTCCCGCAGTCAATATCTTTGAGTGTTTTCCTCACAGTTTCTTTGAGATTTTTATTGCTTTATGCCTTAGATTTAAATCTTTTAACCATTTTGAATCAATTTTTATGAGTGGTGAGGGTTATGGAACCATTTTCAGTCCTTTATATTTGGTTATCCAGTTCTGCAAGCACCATTTATTGAGTAGGGATTCTTTTCCCCAGTAGACGTTCTTGTTTGGTTTATCAAAGATCAAGTGGCTGTAAGAGGTTCGTTTCATCTCATGGATTTCCATTCGGTTCCAAATGTCAGTGTCTCTTTTTGTGAGAATACCATACATTTTTGTTCACTCTGGATGAAAGTATGGTAGGGTGATACTCCCAGCTTTGGTTTTATTACTAATAATTTCCTTGGCTATATGGGATTTCTTCTGGTTCCTTCGAAAACGAATTATTTTTTTTTCTAAATCTTGAAAATATGATCATGGTATTTTAATGGGGATTGAAATGAATCTGTAGATTGCTTTGGGTAGTGTAGACATCTTCCCAGCCATGAGCATAGTTCTTCCATTTGTTAATATATTTTGCTATTTCTTTTAATTTGCTTTGTAGAGGTACTTCAAACCCTTTAATTATGTACATTCCTAGTTATTTCATTTTGTTTTTGAAGCTACTGTAAAAGGAATTGTGTCCTTGATTAGCTTCTCATCTTGGCTGTTGTTGGCACATACAAAGGCTACTGATGTGTAGACACTAATTTTATATCCTGAGACAATACTGTATTTTTTTTTTTATCACTTCCAGGAGTATTATGGTTTGATCTTTGGGGTTCTCTAAGTATAAGATTATATTGTCAGCAAAGAGTGAGGATTTGACCTCCTCTTCCTCCATTTGGATGCCCTTTATTTCCTTCTCTTGCCTGATATTTGCTAGAACTTCCAGCACTATTTGAGTAGTAGTGACAATAGAGGACAACCTATTCTTGTTGCAGTTCTAAGTGGAAAGCTTTCAGTTTTACTTCATTCAGTATAATGTTAGCTGTGGGTTTTTCATAGATGGCTTTGATCAGGTTAAGAAATGTGCCATCTATGCCTAAATTATTTTTCTTTTTTTTTTATTATTGGGAATTCATTGAGGATATGTAAAACCAGGTTACATTGATTGCATTTTTAGGTAAACTCCCTCTTATAATTGTGTCCCACTTCCAAAAGGTGTGTCACACACTGTCATGCCCCACTCCACTCCCTTCTTTCTTCTCTCTGCTTTCCCCTTCCTCCACATATATACTAGGCCATTAATTGTCCTCATATCAGAATTGAGTACATGAGATAATTGCTTCTCCATTCTTGTGATGCTTTACTAAGAATAATGTGTTCCACTTCCATCCAGGTTAATACAAATGATGTAAAGTCTCCACCTTTTTAATGGCTGAATAGTATTCCATGGTATCCATATAACACAGCTTGTTAATCCATTCCTGGGTTGGTAGGTATTTAGACTGCTTCCACATTTTGGTGATTGTAAATTGAGCTGCAATAAACAGTCTAGTGCAAATATCCTTATTGTAAAAGGATTTCTTTTTCTTCTGGGTAGATGCCCAGTAATGGGATTGCTGGATCAAATCAGAATTCTTAAGTGTTCTAATTAGAAAAGGGTGCTGAACTTTATCATATGCCATTTCTGAATCTATTAAGAGGATCATATGGTTGTTGTTTTTGCTTCTGTTGATATGGTGAATTATATTTATGGATTTGTGTATGTTAAACCAGCCTAGCATTCCTGGGATGAAGCCTACTTGATTGTGATAAATGAACTTTTTTTTTTTTTTTGCCCAGGGTTGGGTTTATACCCACCACCTCCGGCATATGGGATTGGCACTCTACTCCTTTGAGCCACAGGTGCCACCTGATAATTTTTTTTTAATGTGTAGCTATAATCTATTGGTTAAGATTTTATTGAGAATTTTTGTATCTATATTTATTACTGAAATAGGTATGAAATTCTCATTTTTAGTTGGGTCTTTTCCTGGTTTTGGTATCAGGGTGAGGTTTGCTTCACAGAAGGTATTGGGGAAGATTCCATCCTTCTCAATTCTTTGGAATAATTTCTGCAGTTTGGATATATGCTCCTCTTTGAAGGTTTGATAGACTTCTGGTATAAAGCCATCTGGAACAGGGTGTTTTTTTGGAGGGGGGAGATGTTTTATTGTTTCTTCAATCTCAGTTCTTAAAATTGGTTCGTTCAAGAAATCAATTTCTTGATTAAATCTATGGAGAGGGTGTGATTCCATATATTGATCAATTTCTTCCGCATTCTCAAATTTCTGGGCATAGAGTTTCTTGTACTACTCAGAGAAGATCTCTTTTATCTCTCTGACATCTGTTGTTCTTTCCCTTTTATCATTTCTGATTAAGGTTATTAGAGATTTGACTTTTCTGTTTCTCGTTAACCTGGGCAAAGGTTTATTGATTTTACTTTATTTTTTTTGAATCACTAACTTTTTGTTAATTCTCTGTTTGATCCTTTTATTTTCAATTTCATCAATCTCTGATTTAACTTTGGTTATTTTCCTCTGCTATGTTTGGGATTAGATTTTCATCTTTTTTCAGTTCTGTAAGATGGTTCATGAGTTTGTTGATGCTGTCTCTTTCTGTTTTTCAAATGTTGGCATCTAATGTGATCAATTTTCCTCTTAATACTGCCTTGACTGTATCTCACAGGTTTTGGAAACTTGTTTCTTCATTGTTGTTACATTTGAGGAATTTAACTATTTCTTCTTTTATCTCTTCTGGAACCCAACTATTGTTCAGCATAAGGTTGTTTAATTTCTATGTTTTTGTTGGAGTTGAGTGTCTGCAAACCAAATTCTTAGGAGAACTTGGGCAGTTAAACTTCCAATGAGGGCCTCTGCAGGCTAGACATGGTTTGGGGGGAGAGTTTGAGTTTGGCTTTGGAAATAGTTTTGCTGAGTGACCTGCCTTGCCACATTTAAACATGGTCCCAAGGGAAATCTCGTTTTTTCACAGTACCCTGGGGATTTCTCAGAAACTGCCTGGTTTTGTCTGATGGCAGAAAATAATAACTAGAATTTTGATAGATGCTGTCTTTTAAGAGCATCCTCACAATTATTAAAAACTTTAAAAGCCAGGTCAATAAGATCTCTCTGAGGGATTTGAGGGCCCTGGGCAGATTTTTGGTATTTTCCAGATGTCAGGTGCAGACTAAGAGATGAAATGAATGTTAATAATGAGTCTGCCCTCATTGCTCTCAGGTGATAGGGTAGTATATTGATTGCTGTAGAGCTTCATTAAGATAAGCTAAACCTGGACAGGATTTACATCCCGTTTTTGGTATTTCTCTTAACTTATCATAATTGGCAGCCTTATGAGCTACTTTTCTTTTGGTTCTAAGAGACACTGGACCATGTAGTTGCAGAGGTGGATCCCAGCAGCATCAGTTTGATAATTCCAATTGGGGTCCTCCCGGGGAACAGCCCTAGTGTCCTTTTGTAGACTTTGATCTATTTTGCATAGGTCTTCAACATAAATGTGGGCTTGAGACTAGACTTTTTCCTCTTTCCTTTGAAGTCATAGTGACAGTTTGATCTCCTCTGATCCTATTTGTATACACTTGATTGCCTTCTCTTGCCTGATAGTGATAGCTGAGACTTCCATTACAATGTTAAAAACCAGTGGAGACAATGGGCAACCTTTCCTGGTTTCTGATCTGAGTGGAAATATTTTCAATTTCACTCCATTCAATATGATATTGGCTATGGGTTTGTTGTAGGTGGTCTCTATCAGTTTAAGAAATGTCCCTTCTATACCTATTTTCTGATCATGAAACCCAAGAACTTAAGGCTGCTGTATGGTGTGATGCCATGGCATTCTACTGAGGGTGACAAAGTGAGACTCTGTCTCAGAAAAACAAACAAACAAAAGGAACCTTTGAAGGGAAAAAAAATGGGAGAAAGAAAAAGACCAATAGAAGGACGAAGAATGCCATCAGAGAGGGCTCAACCTTTGTGTGCGGTTGTCAACCGAATCTAGACCTCTGGGAAGATTCTAGATGAGTGAACCTGGTTCAGTGAAGTGAACGACCAAAAATGATCCAGCTCCATGGTAGGTCTGGCAGTGCAGGCATTGGGCAATTACCCATATTCTCCACATATGACTTTGGTTAAAACAAGGCTTGGTCTTTGTACAGGACCTTAACCAGCCTGAAGGGCTTGGGCCCACAGTAGTGCATCAGGGGGGGCAAAATGGGAGGAGAAGGGATTCTGCCCCTGCATGTGACTACCAGTAGGGAAGATAAAAGTAGCTGAAAGATTATATACAAATACGCAAGAGTGTGAAAAGTGAGGGTGGGGGGTGGAGAGGAGGAGGTAGAGTAGGAAAGGAAAGAGGAATTAAGTGAAGAAAAAGTTTTTACATAAGGGCTCACATCAGTATGAAGTGGATGAATGTTAGGAAGGGTCAGAGAGTGCACGGTTTCTCTTCATCACATGGGAATAAGGGTCCATTTGGTTAGGTTCAGTGGGGTATATTTTCAGTCCCACAAAGGGACTTTTCTCCAGGGAGTCACAGGCACCATTTGAAAGGTTCTGGGCCCAAGGATAAAAATCATTCCAATGCATAACATGAAAGGAAGGCGGAGATCCAATTCATGCAGTCAAAGTGGCTTTTATTCCACCAGGAGTGTAGGTGGGATGAGATTCCTGACTAGGGAGCAAGTCCATACGTGGGCTATGGTGGAAGGGTTAGGGCAGCTAGGATTGGTCTGTCCATAGCTTTACCTTGGCAGTAGGTAGGACAAGGTTAGGGAGGCCTGGATTTGTCCGTTCACTATTTCCTGGAAGGGACATGCTTCTCAGGAAAGGGATCCTTCCTCGGTGCATCTGTAACTTGATTCTATCACTAAGTTTTTACCTTTAGCTTCTGATTGTTTACTTTGCTAGTGGTCCATTGTGTTGGTAAGTGTTGAGAATAGCTGTAAGTATTTCCTGTAGAGCTGCTCTTGTGGAGCCATTTCCTCAGTGGTTTTATATCTGCAAAAGATTTGATTTTTCCATCAATTTTGAAGCTTCCTTTAGCAGGGTATGGAATTCTGGGCTGATAATTGTTTTCTTTAAGAATGTTAATGTTGAATAGCCATGCTCTTCTGGCTTGGAAGTTTCAGTTAAAAAGTTTGCTGTTATCCTAATGCCTCTGCCTGTATAGGTCAATTGGCATTTAGTTCTGGTGCTTACAGAATTTTTTCTTTCATCTTGAGTTTGGATAGGTTTATTACAATGTGTTTTGGAGAAGCTCTGTTTGAGTTGAGATGACCTGGGGTTCGATATCCATCTGAATGTAGTGTGTTGGTATCTTTATTAAAACTTGGGAAGTTTTCATTTATGATAGTCTCCAGAGGGCTTCCATTCATTTGGGATTCCCCTTCAGGGAATGCTGTAATTCACAAGTTTGAACGCTTCACGGAGTCTCATGATTCTGTAAGCAACTGTTCTGCTTTCTTCTTCTTTTTCTGCCTCTTTGAGTACCTGGGTTAACATGAAAACTTTATCCTCTAGCTTGGAGTTTCTTTCTTCTCCATCGTCTAATCCATTTTTGATACTTTCTACTGCATCTTTACATTCTCTGATTGTCTCCTTCATTTCCTTAAGCTCCACCATATCCTTTCTATATTCTACATATCTCTCATCTGACTTTTGGTTCTGTATTTCCATTTTGTTGTCCATTCCTTTTATTGTCTTTATCATATATATATATATATATATATATATATATATATATATTTGCAATTTTTGGCTGGAGCTGGGTTTGAACCCACCACCTCCAGTATATGGGTCTGGTGCCCTACTCCTTTGAGCCACAGGTGCCACTGCCCTATTATCCATATTTTCAGGTACCTTTCTGTTAAGTCCATTAATTCTTTATAGGTGGAGACTTCTGCAGTAGCTGTCTTTTGGTCTCTTGAGGGATTTTCTCTGTTTTGGTTTTTCGTAGTCCGTAAATTTTTCTGTTGGTTCCTCCCCATGAGTTCTTTCCTTTTGTTCACCTCCATGTCCTCCTTTTTACTTGTCACTGCTTCCTTTGTTTCAAACAGAAGTCCTTGCTCTTGATGATAGTATGTTGCAGTATGTCACCAGGGCACTGTGGTTTTGTAGGAGACAGAGCACAGCCAGCAACTTCTGTGGTCCTTATTCCAAGCTCATTTGCTTTCGGTGATTGCCTGATTGTTTCCTCAGCATTGTGACTCTGCCAGATTGGGATCTTAAAGCTCATAAGAATCCTTCAGGGGCAGGTCTCACAGTACCCCTGACTTCAGTTCCTATGAGGTGTGGGAGTCCCTCAGACTGTCCAAAGTGTTGCTGCCACCCAGCCCCCCTGATCAATGACACAGAGGCAGTACTGCAGATGGAATGATTGATGGCTGAAGCTCGCTCAGGCATTACAGCAAATTAATTTCTTCCAACAAGGCTTATATAGGCACATAACTTAGTCAACAAGCACATGACTTATCCGTATGACTTAATCAATAAACATATGACTTAAACCTCACCCCAGGCCTTTTACCGCCTGGTACTTACAGGTCTATGGATAAATTGGACTAACTGATAACCACTTATTATGTAAAACTATCCTTATAGGCTAGGGTTTAACTGGCTTAAGTGATAACTACTTTACCAAGGTTATTCTTATGTTTAGTAATAATCCTTTAACCGACCATTTGGAGGCAGTTAATCCTCTTAAGGGAGTAGCTTGGAAAATCCCACCAGGGTCTCACTTTATCACCTTTGGTGGAGTGCCATGGCATCACACAGCTCACAGCAACCTCCAAGTCCTGGGCTTAGGCTATTCTCTTGCCTCAGCCTCCCGAGTAGCTGGGACTACAGGCGCCTGCCACAACACCCAGCTATTTTTCTGTTTTTCAATTCAGCCGAGGCCGGGTTTGAACCCACCACCCTTGGTATATGGGGTGCCAATATGTATATGGTGGCGCCCTACATTGAGCCTGAGGCGCCACCTAGGATTTTTTCTTTCTAACTCACAAAAGACTTTAAAGTTGCCTTCACAAAATGGGAGACTCATTGACCTTACAAGGGCGCAGATGACTGTGCCCCTACACTCCAAGAGTGGAGTTCTGATCCCAGTTGGTGGAATTAAGACAGCTATGCTTTATGCCCCTGATAAGACTTTCACATGACCTTCCCACAGTGGTAGCCCCCAGCTATGGAGACCTTTTCATGTGGCTGCCTCACCTGCCACCAAACCTATGACCCATCCACTGTAACCAGCATTCAAATCTGGTTGCTGTATACTATTCAAATCCACCCACTCTTCCAAGCTTCACACTTATTGTGCAGCTTCCCCCAACAACTGAAAACTCTGGAAAGGCTTCCTCCAGTCCAGGACTTCTGTGGGCAGCAATCCAATCCCAGCCAGTGACAATCTTAACTTACTTCTTCAGGTTTCCACCCCTCCAGATCATCCTTCTGTGTTGCTGGGACTACAGGTACCTGCCAAAACACCTAGCCATTTTTAGTAAAGATGGGGGTCTCGCTTTTGCTCTGGCTGGTCTCAAACTTGAGTGCAAGCAATCAATCCTCCTTGGCCTCCTAGAGTGGTAGGATTATAGGCATGAGCCACTGTGCCCAGCCTTGTTCTCAAATCTTGAGGTCTTTAACAAATATACATCATTCATGTATTTTATAGCTTTAATATTTTGTTTTATTAAATTATTTCTGAAGTATTTGGTTGTATTTAAAGGGGAGAAGCGGGAAACAGGGGTCTATACCACCTTGTTCCAGAGAGTCTGGATATATGTTAAAGGTCAGACTAAAATGGTTTGATGGTGGATTGCATCTGTTGTGTGAAAGAAAATCAAGGCTTGTTCCAAGGATTTTAGCCTTAAAAACAAAGCAAATTGTGGTACCATCTACTGAGAATGGAGAGACAAGGTTAGGACCAGGTTTGATGTAGTTGAGGCTAGGAATTAACAGTTGTGCTGTAGGTGTTGGCAGAGCTAATGCAGAGCCTGGCAGCTGAGGGGTGTAATGCTGTAAGCTAACTAGCTCCCCTTTCAGATCATGCTTACCAAAAAAAATGTCATGTTCATCACTGAGAATATGTACCTGGTGACGACTAATTCTATTCAGAGGGTTTTTATTGCTGAAGTGCTCATAATAGCCATTGACTGAGTTTAAACTGATGCATCACCCACAGATTTGGATTTATTCCCCTCTTCAGTTCCAACAGTATGGACAAGCTGCAATACTACTGGGACTGTACACACGAAGAGTTCTGCCTGGAGTGCTCGGTGGAGTTTACCCTTGACGTGTGATGTAATGAAGACTAGACTTCTCACTTCACATCTTGAGACCTTGTGTACAACCACTATCAAGTCATTTTGGTGATATCCTTGAGCCAAGATAATGACCCCAATGACTATGTGGAACAGGATGATATCCTCATTGTCAAGTTGACAAAGGGCCAGGAGTTCAGACTTCGAGCTTATGCCAAAATTTGTTTTGACAAAGAACATGCCAAGTGGAACTGTACTACAGGGATGACTTTGTAATATAATCCAGACAATGTTCTGAGGCACGCAATGTACCTAAACCCTGAGGAATGGCCAAAGAGTGATTACTTGGAGCTGGATGAAGATGAGTCATAGTCATATTTTGTTTTAGGAGATTAATGGTGAAGGTCCACTCCCTTCTCGCTTGGAATGTTTGGGTAGAGAGATCTGCAGTAATTCTAATATTCTTCCCCTTGTATGTAATGGCTTTCTTGCGTCTAGTGGCTTTTAAGATCTTCTCCTTCATGTTAACTTTAGTAAAATTCACTACAATATTTCTAGGGGACGTCTTATTTGGGTTAAGTCGTGCTGGGGTTCTGAAACTATCTGCTATATGAATTTCAGAGTCTCTTGGTATATCTGGAAAATTCTCTTTCATAATCTCAAGAAGAAGGGACTCTGTGTCATGTGAAGACAGATCGTCACTTTCAGGTATCCCTATAAGACGAATATTGGTTTTCTTTGAGTCGGCACAGAGATCTCTGAGAGAATGATCCATTTTTGCCTTCCATTTCTCTATCTCTTTGAGCATTTGGGAGCATTCAAAGTCTCTGTCCTCGATGTCAGAAATCCTTTCTTCAGCTTGCTCTATTCTGTTGCTGTGGGCTTCTACT
>CAUYON010045826.1:0-13396 GCA_963573935.1 Arctocebus calabarensis
AATTGCATATATAGGCAGGGAAAGAAAATTAATTAAGAATTCAATAACAGTTTGATGAAAATAGTTCAGATTGTATGAAACCAGCACACTGTATCCCTTGATTTGCACTAATGTACACAGCTATAATTTAATAATAAAAAAAAAGAAAAGAAATCTGTTTCAACAGATGACCGTGTACAATACCATGTAGTGAAAATGCATTCAGACTTATTAAATGATGAACTTGTTAAAAAAAAAAAAAGAATTCAATAACTAAGAAATACTAATGTCCAACAAATGATGTAAATATGCTCAACTTTATTAAAAATTAAGCAAATGCAAATTAAAACAAGCAGATACTACATATTCATCCATAAGAATGGATCTTTTATAAAAGACTGCAACATCCAGTGTTTGCAAGGATTTAGAGAAAAGGATACCCTTGGGGAGAAAAAAAGAATAGCTTGAAGGTAGCTATCAACTAAATGTAGATGTGGTGACCTAATAATGTCACATCTAAGTATTTATAGGAATATTTGCAAATGTGCACAAAGATACATTTGCAAAGAAGTTCATTAGAGTTCTATCTGTAATTGCCCAAAGTGGAGAATTACTTAAATTTTACCAACAGAGAAAATATCTTAATAATTTATGATATATACTAATACATAATTCTATGCAGTAATTACAGAAATCTATATTTCTAGCAATATGGCAGACTCTGAAATACATACACAATAGAACCGCCATAGTTGCCCGCCTCTTTACATTGATCACTAATTTTCATAGACCAGACACACACCACATGTATGTATCCTAGGTCCTTATGTTGACCACCTGCATATGTTGACCAGTGTGTCAACCTGCAGGGGTTCTACTAATAATTAAGCTGAAGAACATATTGTAGATATATAGATTCCCTGTTTGTGTGTCCCCAATTGCTATGGTCCCAATTTTAATCTAACTTAAAGCCTCCTAAATTCCCTAGGTGTGAGCTCTTAACAAGGTAAAATCATGCTAAGCCTCAGTCTCATTACAATAATAATACCTACCCCAAAAGGTTATTATAAAAATAAAATGAGACAATCCATATGATCATGTTTGGTTCAATGTGTGAGAGAGAAAGCTTTCCTAGGATAATGTGAGAGATAGTATTTCCCCAGGTGTCACTCATTCATTATCTCCTTTATAAACAGGTTTTGACTATTTCATCCACTAGAATGCCTAATGCTTGAAACAAAAATTTGCATAACTCATTTGGTATTAGAACATAGACTGGTCCTGATCAATACCCTTTCATTATACACTGGCTCACTGCCCACCATGCGTTCTGTTGTGCCTTGATCAGGAAAAACCTCAGAGATGATAGGAAAGTCACGTAGGTAAACACCTCCCCTTTCATCTGTATGATTTTGACTCTTTCAATTTTTTTACAAGTCTACTCTTTATTTGTATTACTTTAAATGCTCTATAAAAATACACAAACTTAATCAAATAATAATCAGAGCCTCATCATAGTATATATTACTACAACACCAAAGACTTGTAGGCCACAATATTCAACAGCATCAAGACATATATCTTTTTAGTTGGGGCACCTTCACATTGTTCCTGCGTTCTTGCACTGAGAATTGTAAACAAAAGGTTGTTTAAATTTAAGACTTCCAGTATCAAAACGAACAAGCAATATTCTGTTCCTTGATCAAGGGAAACTGTATAAGACCTCATCAATGGCTTCATCGCAGAGACAGGCTTTCAGGAGTAACAAGTATACAAACACAGTTAGCAAAGACATTTCTGTCCAAACAACTGAAGGCTATCAAAAGCAAACTAAGCAAAAATTAGTATAAGATTCTAACTGTAATAATGAGCTTATATTAATATTTACACTTTTGGTAGTTTGCGCTACAACCCTTTTTCAAAACAACAGCAACACCATTTCAACAATCAAAAAAAAACTATTTCCTTTTGTTCTCTATTATACTTTTTTTTTTAATCAATGCAGGTCAGCGTAAACTCAGCATTTTCTGTAAATACTGAGTGCAGAGAATCTGCCATTGTTCTTCCACTGGTCTCAGTTCTGGCTGTAGTATGGGTTCCGCTGCATCTTCCTGACGCATTGAAGATGGAAAGCGTTCCAAGTTCTAGCATGCTGAGTTTCAGGTGACCGCTTGGCACAGTATGATGCTTCTGGAGCTAAGCCACGCACTCACATGCTTCCACAAACAGGCCACACTCATCACATGCTTCCTGGGCACAACCCTAAGTCTCCTTCACATGATTTTAGTAACTCTGTTAAAGGGGGTGCTGGACTGAAAGTAAAAGTAAGCATGGAAAAGACTGTCCATAACTGAATGTTTTAACAACAAATGTGGTGATAGGCCATCGTCAGAAAGAAGGATCCGGATAGCTAGAGCAATGTGTAATCTCAACGTTCATTCCTTCTCTAAAATCAAGGGTAGTTTGCTGATTTACAGTACTAAGAACTACGTAGCTTCTTGATTCCCCGGTGTATGCTAGGGAGTATGCTAGGTTCTTGTAAAACAAAGTAAGCCAAAGTACAGTTTACAACTATCAGGCATTTTAGGTTAACTGGTAGTCCCCAAAGATTCCACAGAGGTGAAGGGCTTCAGCCTCTTCCTCTACGATCTTGTAACATAAGGAGTACGCCACCATGAAAGGGGATCTCAACCTAAATTCTGCCACACCCCAAAACACTGTTGAGCTGGAAAGGTATGAGAAACAGATCCACCGGCCTATCTTTAAAACTCACTACAGTTCCAGATTTCTCTCCTTCAGTCATTATGAAGGGTAATCTATGTGAAAAATATGCGTGTACTTACAGCAGTTACAAATGTTAGGGGCCTAAGCCTTCCCCCACCTCCCCTCCCAGAACAAAAGGCCTATCTGGCCCCTCCCCCAGAGTTTCCTTGGAAAGACCATAGCCCACCAAAGCCTTCCAGCGACCTGTGGACTCCTCCTCCCCCTACGCCCAGTATACAAACAAGCCCCCAACCACTCTCAGTGCAGCTGCCAGCTTGGCCCAGGCAGTCTCTGTCTCCTTTCATTAAGTCCGGCTGAACCTCTCTCGGTCTCACCTCTGGGTAGCTAAACCGCTATACCCCTTTCAACAACCAAATTTTATAGTAGGGTGCATCTAACCTTCTCATTGGAACACTCAACAGAATCCTACCCACCAGAAAACAGGATCAAAAGCGTTTTCCTGTTAGATATTATTCCAGAACCCACTAACTTGCTGGCCTTGCCTGACCCAAAGTCCCCCCCAAAAATATTCAAAGGCTAATCCATGTATCTTCAACATCACTCATTTCACCAACTATTTCTGACATACCTTATGTTAATAAACTATCTTGTGTGGATTTAAAGTACCCATATCTGAGGTACAAACTTCTAGTCGTGGTCTTTAGATAGTAATTAATCCTGGAGTGCAGAGTTTGTGATTGTGGTATCTGGAATGCTAAAATAAAGTTATATCCCTCAAATATTATTTTTGCTAAAGTAATGTGAAGTACATTACAGACAGCATAAAACTTTACACAAATTATTTTTCCTCTTTACCAACCGGTCTAACAGGTTAGGCAGAAAAGGACAGAGTTTCCACTTTTCATATTTTTCACATGAAAGAAACGTGAAGTTCAAAGGACAATATAAATGCTATCTATATGGGTAATAAAGACAAAGGCTATAAAGCCGAGAGGTATCTTTCACTAATTGTAAGCCTAGTGTTTTCATTCATTACTAAAGAACAAGAAATGAAAAAAAAAGACCCAAACTTACTCCACATCAGTGATTTTCAGCTGGTATGCTAGGGCACGCTGGTGTGCCAAGAGAGGATCTTAGGTATGCCACAAACATTTTTAAATATCATTAATTAAATTATATTGAAAGATGTTCAAAGTATAGTAAGTAAATTCCTCTCGGGGGGGCTTTTTTTTTTTTTTGATCATCATAATTTAAGTGTGCCACTGAAGTTTAACTATAGGTTCAAATGTGCATGAAATAAAAAAGGTTGAAAAACCCTGGTCTAAATGATGAAAAGTAGAGAGCATGCTAGCTCAAAACGTAACACAAAGAAGCCTACATTTCTCAGAGTTTTCCAGAAAAACAAAACCAATAAAATGTGTGTATATATTTATTTTATATGTACTATATATATATATATATTTTTTTTAACTTTGTCTATATGAAAATAGATTTTGAGAAGGGACAAAGAACAGGGTATGGGAGCAAAGCCTGTCCTGCTGACTAAGGCAGTCCGGAGGGGCCACAGAGGAATTATGGGAACACTGCGACTCAACTGACCAAGCGTGTTCTGCACGGGTGAACACAGCACAACACAAATACCATCAGAATTAGCAAAATCAACAAATATCAGAACTTAGCAATTTTCGCCAAAAAAAAAAAAAAAAACCAGGAGAATGTGGGTATGAGGTAATCTAGGGAATTAATGACCAATCGAAAAGGACAACAGTGCCCAGAGACATAGCAAGCTCAATGAAAGAGTTACACAAACAATCTAAAAGGGAGAGAAAGAAGATATTTACAGCTTTACACTATGTTTGTGTCAGAGTCTCTCTTCTCTCTGTGAGAGAGACCCACTTTTCCCTCTCTGGAAGTACACTGAACTTTCTCTTTGATAAAATAAACTTTCTCTTTGTTGCTAAAGCCTGTGCGAATTTACTTTTGCTTTCTATTCATACTGCCCACTTTGTTCTAGTTTTGCTTTCGGTCTTTAGTCACGTTCACTTTCTATTTGACACGGTTAGACCTTGCTAGTTCCGCCCAGTAATCCAACCAGTTCAGCTGAGTTTGGGGAACCAGATCCTATACCTGACCAAATTTATTTTAAAAAATTGGCCCATATGATTGTGAGATGCTGGCAAGTCCAAAATCCGCAGGGTAAGCCAGCAGGCAGGAGACCTGAGGAAAAGGTGATGCTACAGTTCAAAATCAAAGGCAATTTACTGGCAGTATTCCCTCTTCAGGGGTCAGTCCTTTTCTATGAAGGCTTTCAACTGATATGAATGAGGCCCATCCACATTAAGGAAGGTAATCTGCTTTTATTTTGAGATAGGGTCTGACCCAGGCTGACCTCAAACTCCTGGGCTCAACAGATCCTCCCACCTCAGTCTCATAAGTAACTGAGACTACAGGTGCATGAATACACCCAGCTTGGAGAATATGCTCTAGTTTACTGATTTCAACGTTAATCTCACCTACAAATAAACATCTAGAATAGCATTTGCCCAAATATCTGGGTACTATGGCCTAGCCAAGTTGACACACAGAATTAGCCATCACAAATCCCTTCAAACATTTTCTGGCTGCAAAACTGGACTTTTTGGCATTTGGCAAGGCCAGTGAGAAGAATATGCTTTTCTTATAAGTAGTATATAAAAATAAGACCACAGGATTATGCCTACAATTTGTTCATCTATTTTTGACAGGCTAAAGCATTTCACATGGATAATATGACGATTTCTATACTTTGACTCCTAGGTTAGGAAAAGAAAAGGCCAGCATAGCCAGAACTGCAGCAGGGTCTTAAGAGAGGTGAAGGGCAAGCAATGAGAACAACCAAGCTCTGAGTTTGGCCAACTCACTGAACCTTTCTGAGCTCAAGTTCTTATCTCCAAGAAGAAGGCAGGATGAAATTCTGATACTTACTGAACTCTGGAGTCAATTCTCGACTCTGAGACCTACTCAAAATTCTTATCACTATATATCACTCTGATGACAACTCTATTCATGCCTACATTTGATAATAAGTTCATTAAAAGCTTCAATTCTGAGTTGTGGCTTGTTTACAGCAAATTATTTATTCAACCTTTTCTGCCGCATAAATATATAATCCTTTGGAGCCTTTGAGAAATGGATCCTCCAGGTTTGTTGACTCTTCTTCATTCTTACTAACTTCCAGTAATTAGTACAAGTGCCAAACTGAAACATGAAGGCAGCTGAGACCCCTATACCCAGGTAAATGATACTGTCCCTAATCTACTTGAGCAGGGAGCGATTTCTGAGGGCTATCCCCATTCGGAGGCACTGATGACCGGGATACCCTCCACCACACCCACACTACCATATGACTCCCATGCTGGATTCAGCAGTCATGGATAAAAAGGAGGTACATTGGCTCGGCACCTGTGGCTCAATGGGCTAAGGCACCAGCCATGTACACCTGAGGTGGCGGGTTCGAATCCAGCCCGGGCCCGCCAAACAACAATGACGGCTGCAACCAAAAAATGGCCAGGCGTTGTGGCAGGCACCTGTAGTCCCAGCTACTTGGGAGGCGGAGGCAGGAGACTCACTTGAGCCCAGGAATCGGAGGTTGCTGTGAGCTGTGATGCCACAGCACTCTACCCAGGGTGATAGCTTGAGGCTCTGTCTCAAAAAAAAAAAATTAAAAAGGAGGTACACAAGATGTGAGCAATATGTAAAAATCACATCATTTGAAAGTAAAAATCAAATTTTCAATTTTATAATATTATAGGGGATATATACATTTTGGTTACATAATTTACTTTTATACATTTTAAGTCAAAGCTATAAATGTGCCCTTCACCCAGAATGTGTGCATTATACCAGTTAGGTGTGAAGTAAACAACCTCTCCTCCCTCCTCCCACCTACCTGATTCTCATTGAGTTTACATTCCTCTCATTAGCTCATGGAATATTCCCTGAAACTGATCACATCCTAGGCCACAAGACATGTCTCAAGATACTTAAAATAGGCTTGGCGCCTGTGGCTCAAGGGGCTAAAGCGCCAGCCACATACACCAGAGCTGGCAGGTTCGAATCCTGCCCAGACCTGCCAAACAATGACAAATGCAACCAAAACATAGCCAGGCGTTGTGGAGGGCACCTATGGTCTCAGCTACTCGGGAGGCTGAGGCAAGAGAACGCCGTAAGCCCAGGAGTTTGAGGTTGCTGTGAGCTGTGATGTCACGGCACTGTACCCAGGGCGACAGCTTGAGGCTCTGTCTCAAAAGAAAAAAAGAAAGAAACTTAAAATAATAGAAATTATACCATATATCTTCTCAGATCACAGTAGAACAAAATTAGAAATCAATTTCAACAGAAACATTCATACCTACACAAAGCCATGGAAACCAAACAACCCAGTTGTGAATGATAGTAGAGTCAATGAGATGAAAATGGAAATCAAAATACCCTTCAAACTAAATGATAATGGCAATACAAGTTATCAAAATATGTGGGATACAGCAAAAGCAGTCACTTGAGGGAAACTTAGAGCCTTAAATGTCCACATGCAAAAGACAAAAAGATGGGCAGTGCCTGCAGCTCAAAAGATTAGGGTGCTGGCCCCATATGCTGGAGGTGACCAGTTCAAACATAGCCCTAGCCAAAAAAAAAAAAAGCAAAAGACAAAAAGATCACAAATCAACAATCTCACAAATCTAATAAGGTGCCTCAAGGAACTAGAAAACGAAGATCAAACCAATCCCAATCCAAGCAGAAGAAACGAAATAACTAAGATCATGGCAGAACTAAACGAAATCAAGAACAAAATAGCTATATAGAAGATTAATGAATCAAAAGTTGGTCTTTGAAAAGATAAACAAAATTGCCAAGCCTTTTGCTAGATAAACCTAAAAGAGAAAAGAAAGGACTCTAATAAATTCAATTAGAGATAAAAAAGGAGAAATCACAACTGATATCATGGAAATACACATCAGCTTGGAATACTCTGTGCTCACAAACTTAAAAACAGGGAGGAAATGAACAAATTCTTTGAAACACACAACCTCCCTAGGCTCAATCGGAAAGATAGAACTCCTGCACAGACAAATATGAAGCACTGAAATTGAAGCAACAACAAAAAAACCTTCCAACAAAAAAAGGTCCAGACCAGATACTTTCACACCTGAATTTTACCAAACCCACAAAGAAGAACTTGTACCTGTAATGCAGCAAATATTTCACAACATTGATAAGGAAGGACTCCTACCCAATTTGTTTTACAACTCCAGTATGACCTTGATACCAAAGCCAGGAAAGGACACAATTAAAGAAGAAAACTATAGACCAATATCCTTATGAATACAGATGCAAAGATTCTCAATAAAATCTCATCAAACCAAATTTACACATCTGCTGCACATCAAAAGTAAAGGTCAGTTTCATTTGTTTATATAGAGAGAGAGTAAACTCACTTTCATAATCCATGTGAACTAGCCAAATGTAAGGTGAACCCGTCTGTCTATGGAGATATTAGTGCTGCCAAGCAGTATTTCCAGTTCTTCTACTGGGTACACATCAAGGTATTATATTTCTCCACTTTTTCTTACATGGAGGTGGAGCTTGGTAAATAATTCTGGCCAATGGTTTTTGATCAGAGGTGATGGATGTCACTGCCCAATGAAGGCATTTCACTAGGGAAAAAAGATCTTTCAGTGTTTCTGGGATCCTGAAAGTATGTATGATTGAAATGGAGTCTCTTCAGTCCTGAGTGACTAAATGACTACAAAGAGCTTTCCTTCGACCTAAAATGTACATGAAACCTGAGTGAAAAAATAAACATCTGTTTAGAAGAACATACTGGGATCATTTAGTAGTGCAATATAAACTAGCCTATGCTAACCAGTCTATCATCTGAAAGGACTACTATTCACTATTAGTATGGACTGCAAAAATCCTATCATGATTCAAAAACAGAAGAATCGTTTTAAATGAAAACATTAATGACAACAAATCAGATTTTTAAAATTCAAGGAGGTCACAATATCACTGATCATAATTATGTAAGAGACCTACTGTCTGTCCATCTGCTTTAAGTCCAGTCCCAGTGATACAGGGCAGGTGGCGCCCCAGTCAGCTTGGTGAGCTGAAGGGAGGCCCTGCCCCCTCCACCCTGCAGCCTGCAGAGGAACCAGAGGGTTGACGAGTAGGTGGGGGGGAGGGGAAGGGGGCAGCACGAGGCTTCAGTAGCCAGAGGGGCCAGACAACTGCTTGGGAGACACCAGCACCTTATTATCTCTCTCCCCTTGCCCTTGCGGCTGAAAAGGGAAACCCCTTATTTCCTAGGCCTGGCCAATTCCATAACTGGACTGTATCTATTCGTTAATGCATTCATTCACCATGCCCCAGGAGAAGGGACTGTATCCACTCATTAATGTACTGATTCACCTTGCCCCTGTGGAACAGACTGTATCCATTCATTATTTACCAAGTCCTGGCTTAATGTAACTCCAAAGGATCCATATGACTATATATATATATATATCCCTAGGCAAAGAACGGGGGGGGGGGGGGACATTGCTTTCTCCCCCCTTGGGGTTTTTCGCTCTGCCAGGAGTTTTGGTGTTTTTTTCTCTATATTTTTTTCTGTAAAATAAATACTGTCTTACCACTGATCTGTGATTCATTCTTCGAATCACCAAGACCAAGGACCTACTGAAGACGAACCCAGAGGCCTCAGGAAAGGGACTGAATAGCACCCTCCATCCTGGGGTAGTCCAATCTTGTTCTGAGATTTCCCTCATACTGGGTACCCTTAGGGGTAGCTGCTAATCATAGCATTGAACGCATCTTCCATTTTACCCACCTCTCTTACACAATACAAAGAAGGCTGTTTTTCAAAACCAGTTCTTATCTAAGGGCTGAACAAAGAGTAACAAAAGGGTCCTCAGAAGTATTTTGCAGAGGTATTGGGAAAAGCAAGTTATGCTGCTCACTTGATATCTTGATAGTATTCTTACTATATTATTTGAAGTGTTGTAAATTGTTATATCCCCCAAACTTTTCCAAAGAAAGTGTACAAAAGCCCATTACAAAATCAAGTGTACATTTTTGCATTGTCAAGGGCACCAACCACCTCATACTTGCAGATAATTAATTAACAACCAAATATAGAGGGTGTAAATTCTTCAAATTTAAAATACCTACGGTTGACTTTGTGGAAAGTTTTATATATGTATAATAATATGTATACATGAAATATATATAACATATATATGAAAAGTTATATATAAATATTTTAATAAAAGAAAATTTCAAAATAAGTAGATTTTATTAAGGTCACACATACGAAAATTATTAATGAAATAAAAAAATAGAAGGTCCTAGGGCGGTGCCTGTGGCTTAATGGAGTAAGGCACCTGCCTTTTTTTGTGTGTGTGTGCAGTTTGGGGCTAAGGTTGGGTTTGAACCCACTGCTTCCAGCATATGGGGTCGGCACCCTACTCCTTTGAGGCACAGGTACCGCCCTATTTCTTGCTTTTGACACAAGAGAATTCAACTATTATTATCTATCCACAAATATGTGTTTTTCAAATATGTTAAAGTTATTTTGCACTTATTTTCATTTTCATTTTTATTCTAGAGAGACTGAACACTGTTTCAAACAATGATTGGTTTTTGCATCTTCTACTTGTGACTTATTTTTCATTGATCGGAAGAATTTTTATTTTTATTTATTTATTTTTATTTTTATTTTTTTGAGACAGAGTCTCAAGCTGTTGCTCTGAGTAGAGTGCTTTGGCACTACAGCTCACAGCAACCTCAAACTCTTGGGCTTAAGCAATCCTCTTGCCTCAGCCTCCTAAGAAGCAGGGACTACAGGTGCCCGCCACAATGTCCAGCTATTTTTTTTGTTGCAGTTGTCCTTGTTGTTTTAGCTGGTCCAGGCCAGGTTTGAACCCGCCAGCCTCGGTGTAAGTGGCCAGCGCCCTACCCACTGAGCTATGGATGCTGCCAAGGGGAAGAATTTTTATTTATTTATTTATTTTGAGACAGAGTCTCAAGCTGTCACCCTGGATAGAGTACTATGGCATCACAGCTCACAGCAACCTCCAATTCCTGGGCTCAAGTAAGTCTCCTGCCTCCACCTCCCAAGTAGCTGGGACTACAGGTGCCCACCATAACACCCCGTCATTTTTTTTATTACAGCCATCATTGTTGTTTGGAGGGCTCGGGCTGGATTCGAACCCGCCAGCTCGGTACATGGGTGGCGCCTTAGCCCGTTGAGCCACAGGCTCAGAGCCGGGAAGAATTTTTAATATGTAGTATTGCCTGGGAACATTTTAAAAAATAAGTTCCCTTGTAAAAAATACTTTATGCCATTAAAGTAACCAGGAAAAATATTTCTTCTTAAGTAAATGTAAATGGAGCCCATTCCAAATTTGGACAAATCCCTAGACAACGAAGCCCAAATTGGTGAGATTTTTTCCAACAGACAGTTGAACAGAGAACCAGGCCATTCAACCTTTTCAATAATTTTCAAATTATCATCAACAATTAAATATATCTATGAGAAATGATCAACATTCTCTTTCCTCTCAGCCAGACTTTTAGTTTAAATCAAATACATCTGCATTATGAACTGACAACTGGTAGCCAGCTTAAATGAATTGGTGGCCCTCGTCCAGTTTCCATTGGACAGGCATCCTCGACACAGGAAAATGTAACAAATTGGTCCAATTGGTACCCTTCCTTGGGAGTGGGCAATCTCGCAGGTGAAATTACTGATCGGAGTCTCCAGTGGAGAAAGGGGAGGAAAGGTAAGTGAGAGAGACCTCACCCGGCCACGGCCGCAGTTAGTCAGCAAAAACGAAGTGCGACATCGGGGACAGTGTGCGTATGGAATGCATTCTGAGAGAGAGTGGGGCAAGTCCTAGGTAGGATTAACAGAGGGCCACAGAGTCACAGAAAGTGATCCAACATGGCCAAGGCTGCAGTGGCAAATGAAGGGTGAGACACGGAGTAGAAGCATGAGGGGAGCTTTGGAAATAAAATCCACATGTGATGCCAAGCCCCTAAAAGTATTTTTCTTTTAAAGAATGAAAGTTTTTGAAAATAATTAGGGGAGACCAGAATTAAAGGGAAAGGGATGAGTTAGAAGGCTAAGAATCCCCCAGCTTCACCCATTCTGGGGAAATTTGCGGGAGCCTAGGCCCTCTCAGGTACTAAAAGACTTTTCCCAAAGTGTTCCTGTGACCTGTCACTTGTGCAGAAAGAAGGCAGAAATATGGTCACACCGCCCTCGTAAAGGGACAGAGATTCAAGAAGACAAAAGTGGCGTCAATCTCAGGGTTACTTGCAGCAACAAAAAACTTCCTTGCGCCAAATATATCTGCAACATTTTTAGGGTGAAACAATATAGAATACATGCCTCGTAGAGACCAGTCTCAAACCCTGCACTTCCATGATGTTCTGGGCTCTGGAAGAGAGAACCACACTCGAGGTTGAGCCCCATCTACTAAGGGTCAAATCATAAAACACAGTTTACACAATTTTCTAAAATCTCAAACAGCTTCAAATGCTGATAGCCGTTAAAGAAAAAAACCATCTCAGCAAGAATCTCTAGCACTAACTGAGACCTACATAGTACAACCAAAAATTTTAATTTCTATAAAGGTCATGGGTAAAATATGCTTAATTTTAAACTCTTCAAGCTGAGGCCAGACATCACATGGTCAGGGGAAAAAAATGAAAAACAAGCCTGGAGCACAAATGCCCAATTGTTCGGGAATGCATATACACAAGGACTCTGATGCCTTGTGGTACAAGGCTGAGCTTGTGAACCTTGGACACACACAAAAAGTTATTGCATTCTGGGCGGCAGTGATCCGTGCTAAAATCAATCATGTTGCCCACACAAAGCAGGAAAGGCTCTGCTTTCTTATAAACAAACTGTCCCTTCCACTTAGACTTTTCCAAGAACTACAAATGTAACTGACCAATTATGGACCGTCACTGAAAATGTCAATACACAGCTAAACCTACAAATGGTGCCCGTCTCGTGTTTCCCTTATCTGCAGGAAAACCTAAAGGGCAGGAATGCTTTATAAGAAACAAGATCATCAGTGATCTTTGTCAAAACGTAAGGAGGACAGTGTTGTCACATTATTCCTGATGTATTTGAAGTGAAACTGCCACTACTTGCATTACAATAGGATTAATGGTCAAATCTAGAGATCACTGACCCTTGAATCACACTGCGACCTCATATATCTTGTAATAGAACTGATGGTTTTGTAAATATTGTGTGAACTACGATGGTTCTTAAATCAATTGCCTCCACAACCTTAGAAGCTGACTATATAAAAGAATATCCCAGGAAAGCCTGGCGGTAATTTCTTTGTTAAAATAGGTGAATGCGTCAATAAAATAGATAAGCCTTTGGCTACTCTAATCAGGAAAAAACGAGTAAAATCTCTAATTTCATCAATCACAAATGGTAAAGATGAAATAACAACAGACCCCTCAGAAATTCAAAACATCCTTAACGAACATTACAAGAAACTTTATTCTCAGAAATATGAAAATCTGAAGGAAATTGACCAATATTTGGAAGCACGCCACCTTCCTAGACTTAGCCAGAATGAAGTGGAAATGTTGAACAGGCCAATATCAAGTTCTGAAATAGCATCAA
>CAUYON010045829.1:0-13294 GCA_963573935.1 Arctocebus calabarensis
TGTGGCTCGGTGCCTGTGGCTCTACAGGCTAAGGCACCAGCCACATACACCTGAACTGGCGGGTTCGAATCCAGCCCGGACCCGCCAAATAACAATGACAGCTGCAACCAAAAAATGGCCAGGCGTTGTGGCGGGCACCTGTAGTCCCAGCTACTTGGGAGGCGGAGGCAAGAGACTCACTTGAGCCCAAGTATTGGAGGTTGCTGTGAGCTGTGATGCCATGGCACTCTACCCAGGGTGACAGCTTGAGGCTCTGTCTCAAAAAAAAAAGAACTTATCAGGGAATGCCCAGTTCTACTTGGATATTCACATTCTAGTCAGTTTCGGTTCCCTGGTAAAGGCTTGGATTCCAGTCTGAGAAACTCCATAAAGGTCCGTGAAAGGTGTCCACTTTCATCTTATTATTTGATTGGTGTCCAGATACCACAGTAATCACCAGCTCCTTGGGGATTACTCTTGAGCCGATTGCCTCCATCACAGGTCAGGGACATTGTCTCATCCTTGGAGTACAGAGGCCGAATCGCTCCACCTTTCCCAGGACCCGAGTGCAGGGGCTCATCTCGGGCTCTTCTCGCACCTGCATCCACTTTTCTATCAGGCACATTTATTCTTTGCCCTCATTAGTGACCTGTTCATGGAGCAGCCTGATCATAATCTTCCTTTCCTCTGTGGTCTGCCAGTAAAGGTAGGTGACAATTAACACAATGAGGGTGAGGATGAAAAGGAAGTGCATGATTCCAGCGGGATTCTGACAGGTCCAGCCCACCCACAGGGAGCCAGGCCGTTGACGCAGGCTGTCCATCAGCTACAGAACCAAGAAAGGCCGAAAATTTTTACTTTAGAGAACATCTTTCTAGTTTTGCAAATTCGGTGGGGCTAAGGCATCTTTCCAAAGAATTTAGAGAATCTGTTATCTTGGTCAAATCAGTATCTTATTAAGGTGACTTTAGTAAGAATTTGCCTGGTAGTTGGAATTTCTTTTTCTTTCTTTCTTTTTTTTTTGACCGGAGCTAGGTTTGAACCCGCCACCTCCAGTATTTGGGGCCTGCGTCCTACTCCTTTGAGCCACAGGCGCTGCCCTTTTTTTTTTTTTTTTTTTGAGACAGTCTTACTCTCTCAGCCAGGCTAGAGTGCTGTGCTGTGGCCTCATCCTAGCTCACAGCAACCTCAGACTCCTGGATTCATGCTATTCTTCTGCCTCAGCTTCCCAAGTAGCTGGGACTACAGGTGCTGGCCATAACACCCAACTAGTTTTCTGTTTTCAATAGAGACAGGGTTTTGCTCTTCCTTAGGCCAGTCTTGAACTCCTGGTGTCAGCAATCCTCCCACTTCAGCCTCCCAGAGTTGCACGGATTATAGGGTATGAGCCGCTGCACCCTGCTGCCTCCCTCTTTTTGACTGAAGTAGCTTATAGCACATTTTCAATGTGGAGCAAGGTCTCCTGTAAGTACTTCAAGGTCAAATTACGTCCTGAGGCAGGAGCATCGGGAGGGGTGTTTGGAGTCAGGTGCTGGGGTCCTGGGTATGGCATGGCTGGGGAGAAGCCTTCAGGACTTCATGGTGCCTTTCACCAGTGGGCATCCAGGCCAGACCAGGTGGAGCCTGGGAATCTGTATGTCTAGGCCCTTGGGTGAGTCTAATGTCCTGGAGTTGCTCTTGGGAGAACTGTTTCAGGGAAGGTTTGGCTCAGAAGTACATGACAGAAGTTGGGACAGCCACAGGCTGTGACTTCTGGGAAGGTTTCCGAAGTCGCCCACGTGCTGCAGGTACCTCTTTCCCTGCCGTCTCAGCAGCCTGTGGGGGTGCTGTGCAATGTGATCACAGAGTATTTTGAGGGGAGGACATGGCTCACAGCTTGCATGTCTGTTTTCAGAATGGCATCATCACTGGTGTGTACCCGGCCAGCCCCTCCAGTTGGCTCATCGTGGTGGTGGGTGTGATGTCGACCATGTATGCCAAAATTGACCCCTCCTTAGGAATAATTGCAAAAATCAACCGGACCCTTGACACAACGTAAGTAACCTTTGAAATCTCCAGTTGTCTAAGAAATTGTTAATACTTAACTGCTCCATTTTTTTTTTTTTTGAGACAGAACCTCAAGCTGTTGCCCTGGGTAAAGTGCTGTGGCATCACGGCTCACAGCAACCTCCAACTCCTGGGCTCAAGCGATTCTCCTGCCTCTGCCTCCCAAGTAGCTGGGACTACAGGTGCCCGCCACAACACCCGGCCATTTTTTGGTTGCAGCCTTCATTTTTTGGTTTGGCGGGCTCGGGCTGGATTCGAACCCGCCAGCTCAGGTGTACGTGGCTGACGCCTTAGCCACTTGAGCCATAGGCGCTGAGCCTCCATTTTTGTGTTTGAGACAGTGTCTTGCTCGGTCATGCAGTGCTGCCTTCATTGCTCACTGCTATCTCAAACCCCACGTCCAGAGGGCAATCGATCCTCCCCCTTCACCTTCCTGAGTTTATTGCTGTTTTTTTTTTGCTGTTGTTTGTTTGTTTTGAGACAGAGCCTCAAGCTGTCACCCTGGGTAGCGTGCAGTGGCATCATAGCTCACAGCAAACTCCAATTCCTGGGCTCAAGCGAGTCTCCTGCCTCCACCTCCCAAGTAGCTGGGACTACAGGCACCCGCCACAACTCCCGGCCATTTTTTGGTTGCTGCCGTCATTGTTGTTTGGCAGGCCCAGGCTGGATTCGAACCCGCCAGCTCCAGTGTACGTGGTTGGCACCTTAGCCCATTGAGCCACAGGCGCCGAGCCTGTTTGTTTTTTGAGACAGGGTCTCATTATGTCACCCTAGGTAGAGTGCTGTGGTGTCACAACTCACAGCAACCTCCAACTCTTGGACTCAAGTGATTCTCTAGCCTCTGCCTCCCAAGCAACTGAGACTACAGGCGCCCACCACAATGCCAAGCTATTTTTTGTTGCAGTTGTCTTTACTGTCTTGTTTAGCTGGCCTGTGCTGGGTTTGAACCCACCAGCTCCAGTATTCTTCCTACACCCACATACACATATTGTAACTATATTATGTAATTTAGAAATTATAATTTAGACTCTGAGAGGCCGAGTCAGGAAGATTGCTTTTACCTCAGGAGTTTGAGACCAGTCTGAGCAAGAATGAGACCCCATCTCTACTAAAAACAGAAAAATTAGTTGGGTGTTGTGGCAGGCACCTGTAGTGCCAGCTACTGGGGAGACTGAGGCCGGAGGATTGACTTGAGCCCAGGAGTTCGAGGTTGCTGTGAGCTGTGATGCCACAGCACTCTAGCCTGGGTGACACTGTGAGACTCTTTGTATATAAAAAAAAAGACACACATACATATATATATATATATTTTTTTTTTTTTTTGAGGCAGAGCCTCAAGCTGTCACCCATGGATAGAGTGCCATGGCATCATAGCTCACAACAACCTCTAAATCCTGGACTCTGGCGAGTCTCTTGCCTCCACCTCCCAAGGAGCTGGGACTACAGGTGCCCACCACAACGCCCGGCAATTTTTTGGTTGCAGCCGTCATTATTGTTTGGCAGGTCTGCGCTGGATTCGAACCTGCCAGCTCAGGTGTACGTGGCTGGCGCCTTAGCCTGTTGAGCCACAGGCGCCAAGCCCACACGTACATATTTATATAAAACCCTGGATACCCAGGAGTCATGGAGAGGCCAGCCAAGTTGCTCATAACTTCAAACTGGCTTAAGAACTCTGGCACACACCTTTATAAGCATCTGTAAGAGGCAGAGTAAGCGTCCCATCCTCTGGTGGGGGGTGCCTGGCAGGAGGACAGCTGTTCTTGTGTGGTTTGTGCAGCTCCGCCTGCCTACTTTTCACTCTTTTGCAGGGTCAGCAAAGATTCTTTTTTTCTTTTTTTTTTTGAAACAAAGTCTTAAGCTGTTGTCCTGGGTAGAGTCATGGCGACACAGCTCATAACAACCTCCAACTCTTGGGTTCAAGCCATCCTCCTGTCTCAGTTTTTCTATTTTTAGTAGAGACAGGGTCTCACTTTTCCTGGTCTTGAACTTGTGAGCTCAAGCAATGCATCGGCCTCAGCCTCCCAGAGAGCTAGGATTATAGGCATGAACCACTTTGCCCGGACAGAAAAATCTCTTAAAACTGGGTTATATTTAGAAGTGTTGGCTATTTAGAGCCCTGTTTAATCTGGGTCTTTATAAGATTTGTTTCTTCATCCCTCTTAAACCTATTTTGGTAAACTGGGCCATCCCTGGCCTGCATTTAGGAAGACAAGGTTGAGGACCAGTGCTTTCCAGCCTCAAGAGTGCTCTGGTGTCTCCTTTCTGGAGAGAACCTCAAGTGTTACCGGGGTGCTGCCTTCAAATCTGTCTGTGTCCTGCAGCCTCGTGAGGAGCATGTTTTTTTTTTTTGAGGCAGTTCCTCAAGCTGTCACCCTAGGTAGAGTGTCATGGCATCACAGCTCACAGCAACCTCCAATTCCTGGGCTCAAGCCAGTCTCCTGCCTCCACCTCCCAAGTAGCTAGGACTACAGGCACCGGCCACAATGCCTGGCCATTTTTTGGTTGCAGCCGTCGTTGTTTGGCGGGCCCGGGCTGGATTCGAACCCGCCAGCTCAGGTGTACGTGGCTGGCGCCTTAGCCCGTTGAGCCACAGGCTCCGAGCCGGTTGTTTTTATTTTTATATATTTCACTTTCATTGATAAATCCACAGATTTTTCTAAATTATATTGTATTATATTATATTAATTGTATTATTTATTTAGAAGTAGTGTCTCACTCTGTCGCCCAGGACAGAGTGCCATGGCATCAGCCTAGCTCACAGCAACCTCAGACTGCTGAGCTCAAGCGATCCTCTTGCCTCTGGAGTGGCTGAGACTATAGGCGGCCACTGGGATGCCCAGCTAATTTTTCTGTTATTTATTTATTTATTTATTTAATTTTATTTATTTATTTTTTTTTGTAGAGACAGAGTCTCACTTTATCACCCTCGGTAAAGTGCCGTGGTGTCACACAGCAGCAACCTCCAACTCCTGGGCTTAGGCGATTCTCTTGCCTAAGCTTCCCGAGTAGCTGGGACTACAGGCGCCCGCCACAACGCCCGGCTATTTTTCTGTTTTGCAGTTCAGCCGAGGCTGGGTTTGAACCCGCCACCTTCGGTATATGGGGCCGGTGCCCTACTCGATGAGCCACAGGTGCTGCCTAATTTTTCTATTTTTTTAGTAGAGATGGGGTTTCACTCTTGCTCAGACTGGTCTTGAACTCCTGGGCTCAAGTGATCCTCCTGTCTCAGGCTCCCAGAGTGCTGGGATTACAGGCATGAGCCACCACCCCCAGCCAATGGATGAAGATATCTTTAAATTGTGTATATTGGTTGTTTTAATCATTTAAATGGTTTTGATTATTAAAATGTTTTGCAGTTTCCAAAACAACTAAAACCAAAAACCATACAAGATTTACATTTTGTCTACTTTTTATTAATTTGTTTTTAGTTTCATTTTTTAGAGACAAGGTCTCATTCTGTCACCGAAGCTGGAGTGCAGTGGTGTGACCATGACCCAGTGCAACCTTAAACCTCTGGCCTCAAGGAATCGACCCTCCTCAGCTTCTGGCAGTATTAGGATTATAGGCGTGAGCCACTACACTGGCTTATCTCATTTCTGTACTTTTTTTTTTTTTTTGTAGAGACAGAGTCTCACTTTATCGCCCTCAGTAGAGTGCTGTGGCATCTCCCAGCTCACAGCAACCTCCAACTCCTGGGCTTAGGCGATTCTCTTGCCTCAGCCTCTTGAGTAGCTGGGACTCCAGACGTCGAGCCAACAAACTCTTTTGATATAAATACTTGAGGTGACAGGTGTGACTAATAGTTGGAGATTATGATTAATAGCAAAAATCCAAGAGTATGGCTCAGCGCCTATGGCTCAATAGGCTAAGGCACCAGCCACGTACAACTGAGCTGGCGGGTTCGAATCCAGCCCCAGCCCGCCAAACAACAATGACAGCTGCAAACAAACGAAAAAAACGGCCGGGCGTTGTGGCGGGCGCCTGTAGTTCCAGCTACTTGGGAGGCTGAGGCAGGAGACTCGCTTGAGCCCAGGAATTGGGGGTTGCTGTGAGCTGTGATGCCTCAGCACTCTATCCAGGGTGAGAGCTTGAGGCTCTGTCTCAAAAAAAAAAAAAAAATCCTAAAGAACCAAAGAAAACAGCGCAAAATCTCTGTGTGGGCCAGCGGAGGAGCAGCAGGTGGACCCGCGTGGCTTGCACCGTGCGCAGGCCCAGCCTCAGTGCCCCCTCTGCCGTTGGTGCTGAGACCCTGGAGGGGGTTGTGTATTTTCCCCTGGTTTGTTTGGAGGGCCCTCTGCAGCCCATTTTGAGCATCCTTTTCCTGCTGACGCGTCTGCAACTCTCCTCGGTTGGCCTCCACAGTGGCTGCATGTCCAGTCAGACGAAGAATGTCGTCAGTGGTGTCCTATTCAGCACGGGCCTCTGGGTCGCCCTCATCGCCACCATGCGCTACTCCCTGAAGGTGCTGCTGTCCTACCACGGCTGGATGTTCGCGGAGCATGGCAAGATGAGCCGCGCCACCAAGATCTGGATGGTAACTGAGCTCCCTCCCCGTGTGCCAACAGCTCAGGGCCTTTGGAAGAAGGGTCTTCTTAGCACTTGGCTTCTGACGTGGGTTGCGACCCTGATTGCCACGGTTTGATTCACCGTGACACGAAAGTGTGAGCCAGAGAGTGTTCTTCTTGAATGATGTTAGTGAGTTCTGTAGCATTTTATTTTTTAATTTTAATTTTTATTTTTATTTTTTTTTTGAGATAACCTGTCGCCTTTGATAGAGTGCCATGGAGCTTTCACAGCTCACAGCAACCTCAAATTCCTTGGCTCAAGTGATCCTCTTGCTTCAGCTTCCAGAGTAGCTAGGACTATAGGCACCTGTCACAACACCCAGCTAGTTTATCTAATTTTTTCTCTTTTTTTTGAGACAGAGACTCAAGCTGTTCACCCTGGATAGAGTGCTGAGGCATCACAGCTCACAGCAACCTTCAATTCCCAGGCTCAAGCGAGTCTCTTGCCTCCTCCTCCCAAGTAGCTGGGACCATGGGCACTCGCCACAACGCCCGGCCATTTTTTGGTTGCAGCCGTCATTGTTGTTTGGTGGGCCCAGGCTGGATTCGAACCCGCCAGCTCAGGTGTACATGGCTGGTACCTTAGCCTGTTGAGCCACAGGCGCCGAGCCTATTTTATCTATTTTTAATAGAGACAGAGTCTCTTTCTCAGGCTGGTCTATAAACTCCTGAGCTCAAGCAATCCACCCACCTCGGCCTTCCATAGTTCTAGGATTACAGTTGTGAGCCTGTGAGCTTCGCCTGTAGTTTTTCTATTTTTAGTAGCAACAGGGTCTCATTCTCACTCAGGCAATCCTTCTGCCTTGGCTTGGTAAACTGTTGGGAATATGGGCATGAGCCACCATGGCCCAGCCCATTTAAATGTTTTTGTGAGCTCAGGTTTTCTGGAAAGAAACCATCCTAGGGGGGTGGGAATCATCTCTGGACTTCGGAGGCTTCTGTCTTTGGCACTCAGGCCCTTAAGGGTACCACCTGCCGATTTGGGTGGTGGCTTCACTAAGCACTTTAACCTCAACCTGGGTCTTAGGGTCTGTGTGCTGTTCACATTAGTTTTGTGCTGAGGCCTAGATAATTTTAATGAGCTGCCCATAGTGAGAACATTCTCTTCAAAACCTTTCTTCTGCTGGGCTATCCCAGGGATCTGTCAGTGCGTGTGGAAGGAGTGTCAGCTTCAGTTACCTGTCTGCACCTGACTTTGGCCTGCTGAGTTGCTGCTCAGTGGCCCCAGCTGTGGCTGGGCCCTGACCTCCAGAGCCTGCTTGTGGAGGAGCGTGCAGGTCACCTCAGTGCCCCTTACCCCTCTGGGCTCCTCTCTCCCAAACCAATTTCCTGCTATTATTGTTTGGGTGTAAGATTTCTGATTTCCAGACAAGCGTAATTTAGTACTTAGGAGAGATTCAGGGGGGATTTCCCCCCATTCCCAGAGCAGGTTAAACATGCTTTCTTCCTCGGAAGTCAGTCCCAGCCCTATGCAGCACCAGGACTCGCTGCCTCCTCCACCCACCAGAGCCCTAGAAATTCCCTTGTTTGAGTCACTATGAGGTGAGCAGTTATCATACACGTCTCCGTCATCTGACCTCAAACAAGGGTCCGTGGAGGAGCTTTCCAAGAGGTGTGATGATGGCAGGTGGGAACAGCATCCCTTCCCCTGGTCATGGCTCCTAGAGCCTTGGAGCCTAGAGTCCTGATACCAAAGTCCCCACGTGCAGAAGCACAGTGAGGCTGTGACATCACAGATGCAGTGAGGGGCCTGGCCTTGGACTGACCCTGGGGCAGCGGTATGTCAAAGCCTCTTTCTTTTTTTTTTTTTTTTTGAGACAGAGCCTCCAGCTGTCACCCTGGATAGAGTGCTGTGGCATCACAGCTCACGGCAACCTCCAATTCCTGGGCTCAAGCGAGTCTCTTGCCTCTGCCTCCCAAGAAGCTGGGACCACAGGCACCCGCCACAATGCCCGGCCATTTTTTTATTTTTTAAATGATTGCAGCCGTCATTGTTGTTTGGCGGGCTTGGGCTGGATTCGAACCCGCCAGCTCAGGTGTATGTGGCTGGCGCCTTAGCCCGTTGAGCCACAGGCGCCAAGCCATCAAAGCCTCTAACTCGGCTTTTATTCAGTCTCACTTTCATTAGGGGCTTCGTGTTTATTTCTTAGGGCCCGCAAGTGTGAGGCAGAAAGGGGACTAGAGGAGAGGTCAGTCGCCACAGAAAGTCAACGTGTTGTGTATTTGAGAATTGTCTTCAGCTCTTTCATGTCATCTCAGTTTTGAAAATGTTTTTTTCTTTCAGGGTATGGTCAAGATCTTTTCAGGCCGAAAACCCATGCTGTACAGCTTCCAGACCTCGCTGCCGCGCCTGCCTGTGCCGGCCGTCGATGACACCGTGAGCAGGGTGGGTTGCAGAGCCGGACTCGTCTGATGATTAAGGCTCACATCTTACCTATACCCGGCAATTACGTCACTGTGGTTCGGCTATATTCGTAGCTCTGAGCAGTGCACCTCATAAGGTTGTTTGTTAGAGGAAGTCTTTTTTTTCCCTAAAGTATCACTACATTTTAGATTCTTTTCCCCCTAGACAGGGTCTTGCTCTATTGCTCAGGCTGGAGTGCACTGGTATCATCACAGCTCACTGCAACCTCAGCCTCCTAGGCACACGTGATCCTTCTGACAGGAGTCAGCTACCGCGCTTGACCCCAAAAAGAGACAGTTTTGGGCGGCACCTGTGGCTCAAAGGAGTAGGGCACCAGCCCCATACGCCAGAGGTGGCAGATTCAAACCCAGCCCCAGCCAGAAAATGCAGGAAAAAAAGAAAAACATACTCTTGAAATTTCATTGTTAACCTTTTTTTCTTGTTGTTTTGAGACAAGAGACTCTGTTGTCCTGGGTAGAGTGCCATGGCATCACAGCTCACAGCAACCTCAAACCTGTGGCCTTGAGTAATTCTCTTGCCTCAGACTCCCGAGTAGCTGGGACTATAGGTTCCCACACAATGCCCAGCTAGTTTTTCTTTTCTTTTCTTTTGAGACAGAGTTTCACTTGGTCACCTTTGGTAGAGTGTCCTGGCATCTTAGTTCACAGCAACCTTAAACTCTTGGGCTCAGGCAATCCTCTTGCCTCAATTTTTCTATTTTTAGTAGAAATGAAGTTTTTGCTCAGGCTGGTCTTGAACTCTTTTTTTTTTTTTAAATGGGGTTACAGATGACTTTTATTTTTTCTTCTTAATACTTTATGTATTGTCTTAATTTTATATAATTTCTATATAATGTTTTAATTCCATAAAGCCTTTTTTTTTTTTTTTTTTGGGTCTTGAACTCTTGAGCTGAAGCAGTCCACCCACCTCGGCCTCCCAGAGTGCTAGGATTTACCAGCATGGGCCACTACGCCCAGCCTGGAAACTATGTTTTCCTAATTTTATATTTTTGATTTCAGAATGTTCTAGGGGTGCAAATATTTTGGTTACAAGCATTACTTTTGTACGATTTGAGATAAGGTGATAATTGTGTCCTCTGTTGACTTTTTTTTAACCAAGTTTAGAATTATTTTGGTGGTTTTGTGGTGACTCAGGATTTGGGGCTTGTGAAGCCCATAGGGATGAGGAAGTTTGGTTGTGTAGTTAACATTAACCTACAATACCAGTTAACACTGGAATGAGTTAACGGCTCTAATCACTGGTGAGACCAACTTGGGGGCGGTTTTAACAGCTTTAAAATATACCATGACTGTTCCTGAGACATAGGTGAGGAAACCTTGGGTGTTGGTCGGTGTGTTTTAACTTGGTGTTTTTTTCTGTAACCCCAGTATCTGGACTCGGTGAGGCCACTGATGAAGGAGGAAGAGTTCAAACGGATGACGGTGCTCGCCCGGGACTTCGCTGTCAGTCTTGGACCAAGGTTACAGTGGTACCTGAAGCTCAAGTCCTGGTGGGCCACAAATTATGTGAGTCTACCCACATACTTGTTCTTGATGAAATGTTTCTGTCTGAAAAACCAATTTTGGGAGGGATGACAGAGGGGCAGTGATAGTTTCGATTGGCCAGCGTCACCCTCAGGACCAATGAGAAGCTACAGTGGTGGTTTTACCCGTGTCCCTAGGACTGAAGTACAGCTGCCGTGACACTTTCCCCTGCGTGCAGGTGGGATACTTGTTGGGGGGTTTGCATCCCACGTGGCACGAGCCGTTTTTGCACATGGGAGCCTTTGGTCTTCCCAGAGAACCTGCTGTGCACCACCTCTTTTGTGGAGGTGACATGGTGTCCTAGTGACATGCTCCTCTCCTCCCCTTTGGTCCTTTTGAGGCCAAGGTCATCCTTTCTGAGCTCGCTGGTCAGGGCAGCAGCAGTCACCTCCATGGGATTGAGTTTGGCTCAGGGCAATGTCTAGCTGGCGCAGTGTTCAGAGACACCCTGGAGGGTGAAGCAAGAGAGGACAACTAATGTGAAGAGGGGGTGTGAAAAGTGACGTGGACAGAACCAGAAGTGGTGCTGGGAGTCTCAGCGCGGCTGGGTGGCCAGCATCTGGAGGGAGCTCTCCATGGGGCATGGGGGGGTCATGTTCTATGTTGGGTCAGGTGCTGGTTGTACAGGTGCACTGGCCTTGTAAACGTGAACTTGCTGTGCACTCAACTTGCATGTACATGGTTCCAGTGCTTCAGGAAAAAGCTTCAAAGAAAGTGGTCTCTGGGTCCTGAAGGTCATGCATGGACGGCGTTTGTGTGTGGTTCACAGGAGCCCGCTGCTGCCTGGGTGCCACATGGGGTGCTGGGGACCTGTGACACTGCACATGGTTCCTCTGGTAGTTCCGTCACAATGACCACGGAACTGGATTGGGATGGGTAGAGGGGGGCTTCTTTTTTTTTCTTTTTTTGAGTTGTTTTTTTTTTTATGTCTGTCACCCTGGACACAGTGCTGTGGCATCCTAGTTTATAGCAACCTCAAAGTCCTGGGCTCAAGTGATCCTCTGGTCTCAGTTTTGGTATTTTTAGTAGAGATGGGTCTCGCTCTTGCTTAGGCTGATCTGGAACACCTGGGCTCAAGCACTCCACCCACCTTGGCCTCCCAGAATGCTGGGATTATAGGCATAGCTACCACTCCTGGCCCTTCCTGGCGATCTTGACTCCACTTCCTTGACGCTGGGTTCTGTCTGGTTAGGACTCCGTCTCCTACTCCGGGAAGGCCCCCTTAGACCAGTCAGCACACTTCCCCAGGTGTCTGGGCCACCATCCATCCTCTCCTGCTCCTGCTAATGTTGTCTGGTGTTCGTGCCCACTAGGTGAGTGACTGGTGGGAGGAATACATCTATCTGCGAGGACGGGGGCCGCTGATGGTCAACAGCAACTACTATGCCATGGTGAGTCCTGGCCAGGGTCATCTGAGTACAGCGGGTGGCATGTCTGCCCTGCAGAAATGGTGTTTTCATGGTCCTTTGGGCCACCTGGGAAAGCTTGGAGGGCTTGACCTGGCTGCTCTCAGTCCTGCCTTCTGGGCCAGAGACCCATGTGCGTACCTGCTATCTCTGCAGAGTAGCTCAAGGGCACCCCAAGGGCACTGAGCTACTGCAGAGAAATTCCGACTGTGAAATGGGGTCCTCGTACATGGGAATTCCCGCCATACGGGACCGGACTGCTGTTTTCCTAACTCCTGAGTTGGCACTGAACCTACTGCCACCATAGCCTTAAGGGTCTGTGTCCCTGCAAACCCCCCAGAGGTCAGAGTCTAGAGTCCCCCCCCACCCCAGTACCTGCCACATCTTCTGTGTGGGGAGCAGCCAGAGGCCATGTGTCGGAACCCGGGGCTGTAAGCAGGTGCCCCAGTCTGGGTTCTCAGCCACCAGCAAATAACATTCTTTCTCCTTCTGCTTCTTTCTATTCCTCATTTGTTCTTTTTCTTCTTTCTCTTTTTCTTTTGCTTTTTCTTTCTGTTTTTTTCTGTTTCATTATTTTCCTTTTTTCTTACCGTTTTTTATCCTCTTCAGAACTGTCTGAACTGAAAGTGACGCACCAGCACAGTGAAGTGCCTTTTCCCTCCCGGAGACTTTGGTGTCCCTTTCCTACAAACTGGCACTTTCCTGTATGATCAGGGACACACTGTCTTTCAAAACGTAACTTAGACCAGTCTGTGTCCTATACCATACATACACATTTAGAGCTGTGTCTCAAAATTGAGAAAATTGCTAGGATAGTGCTATGTAAAGGATTATTCTAATCTTCACTTCTCATTCAGAATACTTCCTAATTATCTTTTTTTTTTTTTTTTGAGATAGAATCTCACTTTGTTGCCCTCAGTAGAGTGCTGTGTCATCCTAAGTCACAGCAACCTCAAACTCTTGGGCTCAAGTGATTCGCTTGCTTCAGCCTCCCAAGGTAGCTGGGACCACAGGCACCCACCACAATGGCTGGCTATTTTTTTTTTTTTAAGAGATAGGGTCTCACTCTGGCTCAGGCTGATCTTGAACTCCTAAGCTCAGGCCATCCATCTGCTTGGGCCTCCCACAGTGTCTCCTAATTATCTTTTTTTTTTTTTTTTTTTGAGACAGAGCCTCAAGCTGTCACCCTGGGTAGAGTGCCATGGCATCACAGCTCACAACAACCTCCAACTCCTGGGCTCAAGCGAGTCTCCTGCCTCCACCTCCCAAGTAGCTGGGACTACAGGCGCCCGCCACAACGCCTGGCCATTTTTTGGTTGCAGCCATCATTGTTGTTTGGCGGGCCCAGGG
>CAUYON010045830.1:0-26219 GCA_963573935.1 Arctocebus calabarensis
TTGAGATACTTTGCTAAGAAGAATATGTTCCTTTTGGAAAGATATTTGGAGAATACTTAGAGATCTAAAAATAGATCTGCCATTCGATCCTATAATTCCTTTATTGGGTATATATCCTGAAGACCAAAAATCACATCATAAACCTTAAACATTTTATGGTAGTTCATTGTGGCAGTTGTAGAGAAAGAGCATGTGATTTCCTTTTTTGTGTGGTCCTTAAGCGGGTAGCTCCTGCACGTCATTACTTAGCACTCTTCACACCTGTTGTGTGTCCCCTCAATAAATAGCCACTGCAAAAGTTGTTTGGAGCTCCCTGCACCTCTGATGAGCCTCACCTCTTGCAGCTTGTACTCTCAATCTGCATCCTGGTTGTTTCCTTCATGCGGCTCTGACCCCAGGCTTTTTTAGTCTGACATCCGTGCTTCCCTTTTATGAAACAGATACTCAAGGGAACTTCCACACTCCCTACCATCCACAGGTATCTGTTATTGAGCTTTGGAATTTCATCCTCAATAATCAACTCAAAAGTAGTTCTAATACTGCTCCTTTTCCCTCTTCCTATTCAATAAACCCATAAGGAAGTTTGGTTATTGAGTGCAGCTGTTTCCAGAAAAGGGATTCTCCACTTGGCAACCTCAGTTTAGCCTGTTTAATCTCTGGGTACTGTCTCAGCCAAACTGAGGCATAAAGAATTCATATTTGATTTTATTTCATCCACTTGGATTCTTTTGTTGGATTGACATGCTCCTGAATTGGCTGTGTATACTGCTCTCTAATTCATCCTGGAATGACTCATGTGAACAAACATGGGTGTTACAATGGGTCTGTGTAGGATTTAGGAAAATGCTTTTGTCATTTTCTACCTGTTACTTCTATATGAGATGACTAGGCAGGAGTTGGGGTTGACTGGGGAAAAAAGAAGTAAAGTACAGTATTAAAAGAGGACATGTGAATTTGATGTCAGGAGAGCAGCAAAAATTCTAGAACTTGGAGAGAGAACAACTTAGACCATGAGAGTTACAGGAGGGGTTTTCAATGATCCTTCCTTTTCAGATCTACACCTACATCTTCATGGAGGAAAAGACCTTGGTGTTCAGTCAAGCTATTGCAATATGCTTAAATTTAAGGGAATGCTGGGTCTACCAAGCCTCACAGGTGGCTTTGTCCGTGCATTTCGTAATCATTATCCTAAGCCTTACTGATGAGTCTGTTGGATTGAGATGGGATGGCCTCAGATTTTGCACCTCCCTTCGGATGTCTTCCACACCCTGATTTCAGTGGCATCAAGATAGTTTGAACTGATTTCTGTCAGGTAGTTCCTCCAAACCCAAGGACTATATTAAGTTATCCAAATTTACCTAAATAAGGCTTGCCAGCAAGCTGGGGGGCTACATTATAGATATTGCCAACCTGTGTCCCCACTTAGGGAGAGACGACATTATAAAATTGTTTTGCTGCAGAGTCACCATATATAGCCCTGGGACTGTACATTTTGTGTAGAAGTCAGGAATTAATATGGCTCCTGTCTTAAAAACACAGTTGTATAATAGTGTTGATCATAAAAGACCTTCGTTACTTAAGGAAACTCCACCAGTAGATCATATAGATCTTAGATGACTGTAGAGATCTCTCCACATTAAGTAGTCTTTGGTTAATCAGGGGATTTTCCTAGAAGTAAAGGGGTTCATTATCAATGCATACTCAATGTGGAATTATCTTTAAAATGGGATTCATCAATTTGAAAAGATAGCACAAAATTTCTCTCTGCCTGCAGTT
The DNA here is from genome assembly GCA_963573935.1 of Arctocebus calabarensis. Classification (NCBI taxonomy): domain Eukaryota; kingdom Metazoa; phylum Chordata; class Mammalia; order Primates; family Lorisidae; genus Arctocebus; species Arctocebus calabarensis. The sequence goes on from CAUYON010045830.1 coordinate 1,777, forward strand.
GAAGAAATCAATGAGATAGCTTTGGTTTTTAGTAGTAAGGTCAGCCTCACTAACTGGCCAGGGTAGTTATAAATGACAGATTTGCCCTAGACATTCTCCGTTCCTGCCAAAGCTGAATCTGTGCAGTTTCTAATATTTCTTGCTGTACCAAGGTTGATATCTTGGGTCATGTTCAAAGGTCAATGAAGAAAGCCACCTGGCTTTATAAGGCAGTCTCTGGTGTTGTCAGGATTTGTTTAGTTCCTGTGCCTGGAACTTTGGGGGACACGGTTAAGTTCAAAACTCCCGTTGCTGTTAAGTGTCCTACTATTGGTAGCTGTAATTAAATACTTTGTGGGACAAACTGAATGAATTTGGTCCCATTCTATTAGAGTGATTCATGGAGTGGTGTTTAATCATGGGAAAATTCTTTGACAGTCAAGATGTTATCGAAAGGAGTTGGATATTGTTAAGAAATGGTTTTCCATGGATTTCGTATATTTATGCACTCTTGTAAGGAGAGGCACTCGCAGAATATGTTTTTAAGGATGTTTGTGTAGGGAGCAGACTTGGAAAATATAGGATCTTCCTTCGTAATGAATAGCAAATTCCCTTACTGCCCACAATCAAAGGTGTGAATTCCTCCTGCACTGCGTATGTGGGGCTTGTCTCCTGTAACACAACCCACAGCATGTACAAATACTACGGGGGTCTTTGTGTTCACCTATGGGAATTCAGGGAACTGGCAAGAGAAAATGTCATTACTGTAACTGATGCTATTGGTGTAACTTTAAAATAAATGTTTTGTGTCTTACTCTAGGATACACAGAACTGTGGTAAACTATTGGCTTGCAGATGGGGTAAAGTTTTAGACACTTCACACATCCTTCCTCATATACGCATTATTTCTGAAATATAAAATAATATTAATGAGGTATTAAAGCTAATTTTCAGAGAGGGGATTCTATTTTACCAACATTGAAGGCTAGGTGATAAAAATCTCATTTCTCCTGATATTTAGCTCCATAAAATGCTTTGCCATTTAAAATCTGAACATGTGCCAAACTTATTAGTCACCACTGTATAACACCAGGATAATTAGGTAGAAGTGCTAAGTAAATTGTGTATAATCTGTGTAGCAGAAGTCTAAATCATTCTAATGGAAAATGGATTATACTAACAACATGTAAATACAAAAGAACAGTGGTCTCCAAGGAAAATACCAGTAGCACATGAGAATCTGTTAATTTGTTGAAGAAGTAACATCTGAGTGAGAACCAAACCAAGTCACCAGAAAATACATACCTTACTTTTTATATTGTAATTTCTTTTATTGTTTATTATTTGTTTTTTTTCTGAGATGAGGTCTTACTCCTGGGCTAGAGTGCAGTGGCAGTGTCATAGCTCACTGCAACCTCAAACTCCTGGGCTTAAGCTGCCCTCCTGCCTCAGCCTCTGCAGTAGCTGAGACACAAGTGTGCACTACCTTGCCTCGCTGACTTTGTATAGAGGTAGGATCTCACTCTCACCCAATTATAGCAATGAAAATGTGCTGATGTTGGAACAGTAGTACTTACTTTAATCAACTTGTGAATATCATATTCTTCTAAGGTTTCAGAAACCCAGTGTAACTCAATGTAAACTTCAGTAAGAGACCTGTTTATGACTATGTTGAGCATTTTTAAAAAGATATTAGTGAAATGTAATTGGAAATAGACAATAGTTAGAGAAATTAACTGTGGATGGAAAATTTCCATACTTGTCTTTTAACTTTTGTAAAACTCTAAAACATTTGTTTTTATCATGAACATAGGATAAATTATAAAAAAATAGTATTATTATTGTCTTTTTGTTCACTTTTTAAATTTCATCTCTGAATTTCTCTTAGCCATTTAGTTCTTTTCCTTTACTGTCCATAAATTATAGTATGAATTCATTTACCCTTTGTTCATTTGGGAAGTATTTATTGAACATATTTTATTTATTAATCTATTCTTTTCAGGTCTTCAGACACTGTTTAGAGTTAATGATTTCAAGTTTCAGGATTATCACAGATCTGCTGTCACTGAGCTGACCTCTGCCTTCAATAAACTGAGTGCATGTGGATGGGTCAGCCGTTTTTAGCTTTGATAGAATTAAAGCGTATACTTGACTTGGTAACTAGAATAAACAATAAATAAGTAATCATAAATAGTGATGAATAATAAGTTGACAAATTAACATCTGAGAACTGGAAACCAAATATTCAGAAAATACATGCCCTACTATGAAAAATGTTTTATAGATTTCTTTCATAATTTTATCCTACCAACAAATTTGAGCTAGATAATTAGACTGTTTCCATTATACAGAAAAAGACCATAAGTCTTTAAGAGGGTAATTAATCCAAATCTAGGTTGGTTGCACAGTTGAAATTAGAATTTCACAATAAATTGTGTGCCCATTCACTATACTATAGCTAGGTGGGCATTGGCAAATGATAGAGTGGGTGAAATTTTTCTAATTGCAATAGAGAGTTTATATTTACACCTTAGTGTCTTTTGAAAATTTCAGTTTATGATCGGATCCAACTGTTCTTGCATGGAGAACATAAACTTATTTAACTTCCAAGTCTATGATATCTCAAATATGCCTCAGAAAATGTTTTCAGTTTAGCACTGAGAATTGCATCGGTAAATCAAGAAGTAAGTATTACAGTGTTATAAGTTGGTTTCAGATATAGTTTTCAGTGTCATTATTATTATTACCCAAATAGTACATCTTAAATTTGCAGAAGATTTTGATTACGATACAGTTGAGACATGATCCTTGTCCTAATGAATTTATATTATTAAAGTCTCAACTCATTTCTTGACACATTTTCTGGTGTTCATTGACATTTCACATATATAATGTAAAAAAAAATTGAACCTTTAATATTTGAAACACGTTATAAAATCCCCTTAAGGTAGATGTACAAAAGGGATGCTGGAAGTAAGTAATGCTGATGAGAAAAAGAAAGTAACAAAAACTGCTAAAAGAAAGGAACACACACCTATCTGGTTTATTCTAGAAGAGTGGTTCTCAACCTTCCTAACGCCGCGACCCTTTAATACAGTTCCTCGTGTTCTAGTGACTCCCAGCCATACAATTATTTTCGTTGCTACTTCATAACTGAAATTTTGCTGCTGTTATGAATTGTCATGTAAATATCTGATATGCAGAATGTATTTTCATTGGGCATGACCCACAGGTTGAGAACCACAATAGGAAAATAATTGTTAACAATGGATTTTAATGACAAAATTCAAAGAAGGAACATGCTACCTATGAAGTAAGAGTAAAAACAGAGTAACAATAGGCTGAGAGATGCAGTGCCGAAACATGAAGCATGAAAAATCTCACGATACATGTTTATTTCTGGCTCACACAAAACCCCATGTGGATTCAGCAAACCTCCCAGGGAGGCTCCGCTTCATGCAGTGACTCAAGAGAGCTTTCTCCTTTTGTAGTCCTGTCATTTTAACGTGTGGGTTTTCTGAGTTATCTGAGCAGGAGGAAATGGTGTTTGAGGCTTATAGAGGATGGATTTAAGGTCAAAATCTGGACACATGGCTCTAAAATAACTCCAAGGGAGTGCATAATATGTAAGTTACTATCCATCTGTCAGAGATAGTTGGGGATCTTGGATTTAGAAACAAAAATTTTCCTCCATGTCAAATGATCATGTGAAACGCATTTTGAGGAACTTGCTAGCTATCTTGGGGATCAGTTGCTGAAATGCTTTGTCACATAATTAATGGCAACATAAAAGTTAAGACACGTTCTAAGAGTCATTGCTTGATAGACTGAGAGAAGACCACTGATGAGAAAGAGGACGTGGTGGAAACCTTCAAAATAATGAAACGGCAGTTTAACTTCTGCAGAAACTGGGACGTGTATGGCAGGGTACAAGAAATGGGAGATATTCTCAGTATTATAGTAAAAGCACTAATAGTTGTGATAAGTATTCTGAATGTCTTAGAAAGTGGTTACCAAAGAAAAGGTGATATTTCAGAGGATAAATGGATGATGTACTTGAAAAAAGAAAATGGTATAAATGGATTTTTCTTTTTTATAAAAACAAGTATAAATTAAATAAATCTTCATTAATTGTGATAAATTTTGAGATATTATTTGCTTAAATTTAAGTCATTGTCTTTATGTTCAAAGCTTGTGATACGGTATTATTGTTATTATTGGTGTCCTCATACAGCTTCATATTAATTTTGAATTAAATTTCCGTATTATATATGGAAAGATACAATGGTTAGTCTCAGATGAAAGGACTTTTATCAACCATAATACATTTAAATTCTTTCACTTCATCATAACTATTTGAATTAGTTATTCCACTACTCTACATCAGAATCTCTTATTTAAATATGCTTTCTGAAATTCTGAAAGTACTTCAACTATTTTCATGTTACCTGCATCTAACCATGTGTGGACAGGATGTCTTGGGTATGGACTTAAAATTTTAAATTGATAAAAAAAAAAATTTTAATTGATAACAGTTCCCAATTTCTGGGTAAGATTTAGAGATTTACTTATGGTGGAGCTACCTCTTTAGGGGCAGACATTTATTATAATTAATAGTTTATTCAAGAAGTGCAAGATGTTATGCTCCCTCTTAATGCTCCCAAAGCGGTTATGGTTCACTTGTGGAAACCAGTAAATAGGCACTGATTTCAGTGCAGTGCTGGGCGCCAAAACAGGAGTGAGCAGAGAATACCATGGGAGCACAAAGGAAGTAACTAACCCAAACCACAGTTGGGCACTGATGACACCTGGAAATGTTGGCCAATCAGTGTCAACGTTTTCAATGAATGGAGCAGGGGCAAGGAACAAAGGGTGTTTAAGCTTGTGCCTCTCAGCAGCAAGGATTTAAAATAGGGCAGAGTGGTCATGGCCTGAAAGTAACCGTGGGAGACCAGTGCCAGGCCTGCCCTACCACCCAACGCTTGGCACTTAGTACAAAGCCCAATGGTATGGAAGAGAATCACTAGGAAGGGCTTCATTTTAACATGCAGAATTACTTGGGATTTTTTAAGGTTTAAAGACTTCTTATTTCATTATTCTCTAATTTATGGAACAAATTTGAAAAGCCATAGTCTTTTAAAACTAATGAAACTGGTGAAAACAGCTTCATACAAACGTAGAGACCGAGTTCATGTACGTTTTACCTTGCATACAGGCATGTATATTTATAAAATGTACACAAACTTAGCTGTACCTCTGTCAAGAAGGTTTTTATCTTTTAATATTTTCGCTCCATAGAATAATGTGTACGGAGTACAATTACCAGAAATGACCACTTTGATTCAACCAAGATCATTATCTTGTTGCTGTGAAGGAAACTAAACAAAGGAGAAAAGCACTTAATGAATGCATTCTAGGGTAATGATCATAGAAATTAATCTATAATCACAAGAAATGAGGAAAATGCCAGAGAAAAAGAAGATTAATGGTAATATTGAATTATAAAGCAAATATAATGTCATTTAGAATATTTATTTATTTAATTGACATGTTTCTCTAAACTTATTTTTCTTTAATCCTAATCATCATTAATATACCTTTAATCATTATATTTTAAATTCCATTAATTTATGTAATAATGAAGTTGAAATAATTGGTTTGTATCCATGGCATCTTAGTACTCAACTAGATCTCCGTTAATTATAGAGTACCTCATTTACTTACAATTCTTTATAGTACACTTATGTGTAGCAAAACTGATGTTAATGCTGGACAGGATACAATATTTCAATTTTTTATAATTTTATAAGTGATTAAAGTTAAAAAAAATTTGTCTCAATTTTATATTAATCATATTAGAGGGTTAAATTCATTTGAAAGTCTTTGTATCAAACAGATAAGTTAGCAAACATGTCAAATGGAAGAACCAATTCTATTCTAGCTTTACTCCCCTCTGCTATAATGATCTGATTTTTATCCTCTAATAATTTTGTTCTCTACATCTTAGATTAAATTGATATTTACTGGTGTATGACATTATGAATATATTTATTTTGTGACTAAGTTTTTATTATCATGTCAGTATTATGTGTTTTAAATGAATCCTTCAAAGAATAGGAAATAGGACTATATACCTTAATAGATCGTGAGGTATTATAGTATTTAAGAACTAAGGAATTTCCTCTTGATAATAAAAGCACTTAACTAGTTATATTCATATATTAATGCTGAAATATTTGTATTTCTCTTGTGTGATGTAGCAAAAATTTTGTGTTAGACATTTGAACTATAATTATTTCCAAGATAATGGATTATAAAGTTAGTCTTTCAAAGGGATAGAAACCTTTAATTTAAAAGAGAAAATGTGCTTTGTAGTTGCCTGTGGCATGCTGTTTCTGCCCATGAGGTTGTATTTCTTTGTACCTTAATACAAAATGTACATTAATAGGAAAATGATTCAGTAAGTGGAATTCTTTTGCTTCCCATATGACTCCAAAATGATGATTTTAATAATGAAAATGTAAAATTTATTTATTTAACTATGAATTTCTTATTCAGTAAAAAATGTTCTACTTTATGTATTTCATTTTTCTGTTCAAAAACTTCTAAGTTATTAGATTACAAACTTCAACACATTATTATTGCATAGTATCAAATAGTAAATTCACAATAAATAATTACTGAATTAATTTATCAAGCTACTGAGGGCTGTTATGATTGTTGTGAGATCTGTAAAGGGAGAATAATATACCATATCTACTTTGAAAATGAATGTATAAATAAGAATAATATTATAAACCTACATGGTAACACATTATTGCTGACCACAGCCAATGAGAGAATCTTCATGAAGGGCCAACAACATGAGTTGGAATTTGATGGAAGGGTAAACAAAGAGAAATTTGGATAAATTTGCAACTTTGAAAAAAAAGGAAATGTCAAGAAAATATAAAAGATCAGACCTTTTTAAAACATTCTCGAACAACACAGTAAAGTATCATTTTATGTGAAACAAATTATACACAAAGCAGGTAATCATGGATGATCTGATCAAATTTACTCTTACTTTAAAGAAAAAAGGAATTATAGCCCAAATGGGTTAGTTAATTTTCTTGAGATTCCATAGAAAATAGTAAAAATGGAGTTACTATTTAAAAGTTATAAGGAAATCAGTTTAGATCTCCCTTTTGGAACTATCCATGCTCACTTTTATTCAAACATATAATAAAATGCTAGTAGTCAAATTAAAAAAGCTCAGTATTTAAGAGGATTATCTTAAATATCATCAAAAATGAGCATATGTACATGTGATGGGAAGTTCAGTGGAGAAAGTTATATGCTTCAGGCAAAAATCTTGTTTAAATTCTTTGTTCTTCCACTTACTTGTGTTATGGGCTTAAGCTCAATGTTTTCATTTTTCTAACTTTTGACTGTTTCATTCATAAAACAATATATGCCTTTCTGGCTGGAGCATCTATTGAGAAAATGTTTTTCTTACAATACGTTTTTTGCATAGAGGGCAGGGTCATCTTTCCATATCTGAGCATGTCACATTCCAGTGATTTCTAAACACTTGCCAGCCTGAAGTGCGACCCAGACCTTGCGTTCCTCTCTAACCTCCCTTTGTACAACTCCCTCTTGTCTCTGTGCTCCAATCTTTCCAGTCCTCTCTCTGCCTCAATAAGGGACCAAGCTCACAAATACTTTGGATGATTTGCACCTGCTGTTTCCTCTGCTGGGAATGTTTTTCTTTATGGTTTTCAAATGGTTGCTTCTTATCATTCTTAGCCTAAATGACACTTTTAGAAAGGCTTTCCCCACCGACTTAAAATAGCTGCTTGCTGCAACTAATATACTATTAATCTAATAGTATATTAAATAATAGCATTCATTAGTAGCTAAAATTGTCTTATTTTTCATGTATTTGTTTACTGTCTAGACTAGGACACTGTATTGTTCCTTGTTCAGAACTTAGTACTGTGTTCTCACTGAGTAAACATTCAAGTAAATATTGTTGAATAAGAGAATAAATTAGTCTTTGTTTCCATGATAATGCATTTAATGTGGAAAATTTGGGGAAAAGGTATAGAAAATAACCAACAAGGCTAGACAATATACAAAACGTTTTAGTTATTAACACAATATGTTACCTTAGTAGATTATGCTTATGTATTATTATTATTATGATAGAGAATAAATACAGATTTTAAAAAGTAGAAAAGATAAAGACTCGATTCTCTTTTGTATTTAGGCTTATTTAATTTAAGACTAATTTGGATCAAAGTTATGCAAAATTATGGAAGCATAGTGTTTGTGTTGTGAAGAATTTGCCCTTGCCCGAAAAGGGGTCTATCCTTTGCCCCCTACACCTTCTGAATATACATAATAATATTACATACTATATGATAGAATGGAGGATGTTGTTTAGAATGGAGGATGGCCAGACTGAACTTTGGGGTGGGCTTACCACTCCTGACAGTCTTAACAGAAGGGGCTGACCAAGCCAGAACGAGCAACCGTATGATTTAGGGTAGACGTTTGGGGTCATGAGCTGTCAGTCTACCTGGAGGCTGAGATTAACCATGGAAGTAATTAATCATATTAATGATGAAGACCCACGAAAATCTCTGGACTCTGAAGCTTGGGCAAGCTTCCCTTTTTGGTAGTATTCCATGTGTGTTGTGGAGTAGATACATCAATGTCAGCAGAATGCCTCCTGAGAACAATAGACGTGCACCTGAACTCTCCCAGACCTTGCCCTGTACATCTCTTCCTTTGTTTTACTTCTGACCTGTTCCTTTTCCCCATAAGAAGCCATAACAATGAATATAATAGCATTCAGGGAAGCCTGTGAGTCTGAGTGAGTTATTGTTAATGGAGGGTGGTTGGTGGTTGTCAGGGCAGTCTTGGATACTGTCCTGTCACACCTTGCAGTTTGCTCCTCTCTGGCATGGGATCATCATGGGCAAGAAGCTCGTAGTTGTCAAATAATGTTATATTATTATGGGAAAGATAATACATATCACCATGGGAAAGAAGGTCTTAGATGTCAAATAATGTTAACATTTTAGGCTCGCATGGATTGCAGAGAATACAAATTACAACGCTTATGTCTATTCCATGGAAGAGCATCAAGGAATTCATGTTTTGCTTCAGTTCACAGAGCTGGTTTGTTGGATGGGTCAAGGTTAGGAATCAGATTTATCAATCTCAGTATTTGGTTTTCCCCACTATATAGTGTGTTGTGTGACACAAGAATGGTATCAGTATCATTTGAAAATATATGATTCCTATTTTTGAAATACTATGTTAGAGATTAACTTACAAATCAGTGAGAAGTCCCACCAATCTCATAGTATTCTATATGCAAAGATAAACCTAGTATAAATTCTGTGTCTTAACTATAGGAAAAAATAGTCATGCCTCAAAGTATATCAATATTTTTAAACTGTAGAAGCTGTCTTTACCAGGTATTTTTACCTTACGATTAACATTATGGTTACTGGTTTAACAAGCCGACATATTAGGTTTCCTTTGGAAAATTCTGATTCAGCATATAATGAAATTCTAAAGTGACAGGAGACTTAACACAATTTTCAGAATTATACACACTGAGTATAGTGAACAACTTTAGGGGACAGAAGCATAACGCAGAAATTCTAAGACAATATGGTATTGTATGGATAGCAATGAAAAGTTATTAAATATTTCTCTGTTATTACCTATGAGTACTTTTCTGGATAATATACTTTTTATCGAAATATCTAATAGTTTTAAAACATTGATGAAAGAAACCCTTGTTCTTCATCAAACCTCCTTGGCAAGAGGATACTTTACTTCTAGATAATTATATAAGTTGTCAAAATATTGTTGCAGAGTAATGTGGTAATTAAATATTATTAGGTCAATGAGATATTATTTTCTTTATATTGTTGCGATACAACAGTAAAGATTCTCAAAGTGCAAGAACTCTCTGCTCAGATGCAGCAGAAATTGAGACGTTCTTAAGGGTTTCTGAGGAATTCTCTAGTAGGAGGTCTGGGGAATAGTCCACATTTTTCCCAGGGTAGATACATTCTACTGAACGTATAGTAGTAGAATGGTGTAGTTAGTGATCTTACATTCTACAAAGCCTTGCACCCACTGCACGTAGAAGATAATTTTTTAGAGAAAAGCCCTTTAACTTTCCTGTCATTATCCCACAGCTTTTTTTTTTAAATCAGCAAATGAACATTACTTCTTTATTTATTTCTATTTAAAAAACGTTAGAGGTAAGCAGAAAATTAGGCTGCATTTGGTGGGACGACTCAATTTGCGTACAGACCTTGCTGGTGGCAAATGGCTGCCTGCATCCTTCCTTGCTGATACTTTCTACGTAGGGATGCAAAAGCAAGAGTCCATGTGAGCCTGGGATGTTTTAAGGCCTACAGAAATGGAGAAGGCCAAATGTTGGTCCGAGGAAAGTCTGATAGAATAAAAGGTCATCTTCCTCAATGGCATGTTGAAAACAGCTGAAACCCACAGCTTTTTTAAAGCACCTGCCATAAAATATATCTATTGTTTAATAAAGTATAGATACATTATCTTGTATTTGTTTTTCAAATATTTGAGACACTCAGTAAAGATGCAATGAAAGACTATGTAAATAGAATTTTTTTAAAACAATATGTATTTTTTAAGTTTGCATGAATCAAGTTTTTTTGAGAGTTCAAATTGTAGAGTTTTGAGTGACAAGGAATTTAGTATTTTACTATTCAAGAGACATAAACCATTGACTTCTTTTTGTGTATGTGCATATTAGGCAAAGAGGGAATATATATAAAATTAATACTTTAATGAGAGTAATATTGGGGTTGGATGTAAAGAAATTAAAAATTAGAGTTGAGGAACTGGAATGGTTGCTGACAAAAAGGTGACAGGGACGCTGATTAGGAGATAATGAAGTACACTTTATAACTGGGATGTGTAATCCCGGTAATATACAATACAAAGACAAATGAGGGTTAGAAATAATCACCTTCCCAAAATGTTTTTTTTTCAAACCTAGAGTTACAAATATTTGAATTGTCATATTGTTTTGGCCATTTTTATGTTCATCACCTACCAGTTATCCTCATTGAAGTCATGGTATTATATTAAAGAGAATGTTGCTCTCCTTGGAATTAAGACTATTTGATAAAGCATATTTAAGTGTTGGTTTATTAACAGTGACACCAACTGATGTGGTCAGGTTTTGAATCAAGGACATGGTGTCTGTGACCTTGGTTCCATTTATCATGAAAACAGAATCCCAAACGACATAATTTTTGCTTTTCTTCTCTTCTCTGTTTAAAAGAAGACAAGAAAAAGAAACTGTAAAGTTTTAGATAAACAGCAGTCATTAAATTTTAATTTTGAATTAAGTTTTAATATTGTGTAAGATTTACACTGCCTAGTTTCCAATTTTTATTACATAATAATATAATTACATTTAACTTGTCCTGTTCATAGATTAAAATGGAAATATTTAAAATTTGAATGAATTCAGGTATTGGTTTAAAAGTGATGTAAAATATTTTATGAATCCATAAAAGTCTTTTATAAAGAGTGAAATAGTCATGTATAACTTTCGGTTTTAGTATTTTAGTATGTGCTACTTGGAATAATTTATAGAATCATCTATCTATTATCAATGTAAGTGGAAAAATTAGCAACTTATGGCCATAGTTTTCAGAATCTTATTTTGCTTCATAGTCACATATAAACACAAAAATATGCAATAATTAAAACTAATATTCTCCTTCGCACACATTTAAAATGACAATATATTATTTTAATGAATAACATAAAATCTCTATTTGTATTTGACATCTATGTGTTTTTGGACTTGTAGTGGGAAGTTTTCTGAGTAAGGATTGATAGAATTAAGACACATTTTTGAAAATATTTACTAAAAATGTTTTGTGTTATGCAAAACTATAACGTAAATTAATAATTAGCAAAGAGCAAGTGAAAATACTTTGTGGCTGCTTTGTTGAAAGTTGAAAGTAATTCTATCCTGAGCTTGAGTATGTTTTTTAAACTCAATCTCGAAATCAAAACCAAATAACTCCCCTCAGAGCAATAATTATGAAATCTTGTCACATTATTGCTTTTCCAAAAAAAAAAGCAGTGAAATCATGTTATTAAAAATATGTACACTCTTACAGAGTGTGCCAAAAATGTTTAAATATTTTAAGAAAGGAAAAAGCTGTATTTATGTTGGTAATGCTCAAGTCACATTTGACTTCTGCAGTTACAAAAGGTGCTCAGTGTGACTTGTATTCATCTTTTTTGTTGGTATATAGTGAGTATTAGGGTTTTAAAACAGTTTTCCTTTCTTAAATTGTGTATAAATTTTTTGCACCCTGTGTGTATTATTTTCTCTTCTCTACTGCATGTGTGAACTGCTCTGCTTTTTGAAATTATATGCATCCAGCCTATTCCTATGCCCAATCTTTGAAATCTTGTCACATATACATCTCTCTTTTTTTTGTGATTTATAATTTACCTTTCTGGGATAATATTTACTTCAAGATTCCTACCAACATATTTGATTGTATCTTATTTCCCCAAGTATACATGCGGACATAATTCACTGTAAGGCAAGTTTCAGAATGTATTTTTAAACTCACACATAGAAATTTGACTGAAGATTTGCTATAGTAACTTACTACACCATTATTTTTTAATTAAAAAAATGTAGTGTTTCTTTTGAATCAATATACAGAAACTTCTCTGATCAGGAAAGTAGAGGAGGAAATGTATATGATAGCTATACCCGATCATAATATAGAAGGATGTACAGTACACTGAAATTGTTATTAATTTCAATAATTTAGTCTTAACTTTTTAGATTTAGTAACAATCAGAGCACTTGAACAATGCTAATTAAATATTACATAAACAACTAACTAAAGCCAAGAGCATCTTGTCAAATCTGCCTCTTATCTTAAGCCTGTTTGGATAGTTCTTTGACTAATATATAACAGCATAGAAATATAATTAACAAATTCTTCACAATGCCATAATTAATAACTGTTTTAATAATTTAATCATCTTTTTCATTGAATTTGCTTTTATAAAGCAGTATTTCCAGTGTAGTGACATGTCTTAGCTTCTTTTGCTTTCCATTATTATGTATATTGCAATAAAGAGATAAATGAGGCTGATGAGCTCTTTAGAACAGGCTTTATGGAATTGTTACATCTTAGTGGAGTGATCAGAGATATTTTTCTCAACTGTGTTGCTTCAAAACTTCAATTTTATTATTTCAGCCAATAGCAACCAGGCTCTGGAAAATTGATTCGCACTAACCAAACACATTAGAATGACTTATAAATGATAATACTTACCTTATTTGTAGAAGAGATTAGTATTTCCTACTAGAATACAGTTACATATAAGACCTATGAGGAAAGAAACTGTGCCTGTTAGATTCATTCTTATATCCCTAGAGTTTAGAAAATTAATTTTTAATTACTTCGCTAATAATTATTTAGTTTATTCTTAATGGCTCTTAATATCAAGTCATTTGGGAGATCGCATAAGTAATCAGTATTACCAAAAGATTTTTAAATGAGTGTTTAGAGAATACTTAGTAATATTTGTGTTTGGTTTAATATGCAATTTACCAGTCTTATGACTTTAGTTAATAGTCAGCATTTCCTTACAGTAAACAATCACCTCTTCTCAAAATATCCACATTAAGTCTTACATACCAATAAATTGAAATATGTATTACATACAATTTTGATGACCTTTAAATATTGCTTTAAATTTCATATAAGCAAATTCTTCCCAATGTATAACTAAAACATCAACTCTAACATATCAATATTTCTTAAATGCTTTACTACTTTTATTTTTTTCTTTTATATATGTGTGCTTTTTAATGATTCTATAACACTTTAATTTGTTAATTCACAAAAAATTGTATGGATTTATGATAAACAATGTGATGTTTTGATTTATGTATGCTCTCTGATATGCTATAATCAAATCATACCAATTTTATAGGATGAGAAAGAGTGGAGAAATTAGGTCTGCTAAGTTATCACTCTAATTAATTAACAAATCATACACTTCACATAATTTTTTTTTTGGCTGGGAAAACATTTTACTCTCATAGTAATTTTCAAGTATACATCATTATTAACGATATTCACCCTAACAATAGATCTCCGTAACTTATTTATCCTGTTTAAATGAAACTCTGTGCTCTTTGACCAATATCTCCCCATTCCACACATATCTAACCTCTGGTGATCACGTTCTACTTTCTGCTTTTATGAGTTCAGCTTTCTTATATTTCCACATATAAGCGCTATCAGTCAGTATTTGCCCTCTGTGTTTGGCTTACTTCATTGAGCAAGGTGTCCTCCACATTCATCCATGTCAGAAATGACAGAGTTTTTTTTCTTTCAGCCACTTTAAACAAAGAAAATAGTATATTACAATGATGCCAGAGCAAGTCAGTATGCTACCCTGAAACTGGTTACAAATGTGCTAATACTAAGCATTTCTTTTCATCTTTTTACTTGTTTTTACACAGTGCAGATGTGGAATGTATATTTGCTTGGGGTTTTAGAAATGTCTGAGTCTGTTTTTGCACTTTCTTAGCATTTAATAACCATATTAGACCTATAATAAAAAGAAAATCATGTCTTAAATTGGAAATTTCTGGTTGTTGACAGGTAATTTTTTTTTATCTGATCTTTTCTACAGATTCAGAGACAATTCAAATCCAAGGTACTGGCCATAAGGTTGACTTAATTTTTTTTTTTCTTTGCAGTTTTTGGCCGGGGCTGGGTTTGAACCTGCCACCTCCAGCATATGGGACCGGCTGCCTACTCACTGAGCCACAGGCGCCGCCCCGACTTAATTTTTATAGTTAAACTCTGCATGTTATATTCCCTGATACCTTTTCTTTTTTTTTTTTAAGTTCATGCTTAGCCTTTAATTCTGTGCAATATTGGAGTCCTCTGAGAAGATGATTTTCTTTTTAAGTCACAGTTACTTGTGTCGCATAATATTTTTCCTGCTATTATGTTACATAGACTTGGTATGTTAATGTTATTAAAAATGCATAGATTCTCTTTATTATTTCTTTATCATGTAGGAATATCTAAAGGTTTTATTTACCAGGAGATGAGAAAATATTTGTGCTTAGTTATCACTTCCCCTCCATATTCTGCTAATTTGACAAATGTCTGAAAAACACAGTTGAGCCTTCTTAGATTGGGGTTTGTCACTAACTACTGGTTTTGCTTTTCCTCTAGGATGTTTTGAATAATTTGGGGTCTTGTGAACTGGATGAAGATGATCTAATGCTTGATCTAGAATTTTTAGAGGAACAGAATCTTCATCCTTCTGGTAAGTGTTGAGTAAATCCACATTTCATACAACTCTGATCTTAGTCAATCAGCATTTTTTTTATTTTTTCTGTTTTTTTTTTTTTCTTTTTTTTGAGACAGTCTGACTATGCTGCCCTCGATAGAGTGCATTGGCGTCACAGCTCATAGCAACCTCCACTGTTGGGCTTAAGTAGTTCTCTTGCCTCAGCCTCCCAAGTAGCTGGGACTACAGGCGCCTGTCATAATGCCCGGCTATTTTTTTGTTGTTGTTACAGTTGGCACTGTTGTTTAGCAGGCCCAGGCCTGGTTTGAACCCGCCAGGCTTGGTGCATGTGGCCAGAGCCCTAACCACTGAATAACGGGTCCAAGCCAGTCAATCAACTTTCATCTATAAGCTGAATACTGATTAGGTGGCCTGCCGTCTTTCCAATCCTCAGTTTTTATAGTCTGTTTGTGAGGAACATGCCAGGTACCATGGATACATGATTCTGGGGTTTTCTTAAATGATTTTAAAATCTCTTATGAAAGATAATTATAAATAATAAAAACTATAATATTTCAAGAATTAAAATCAAGAAGAATCTTTTCAAAGAAGAAAATATTCTAATTGAATACTGACTAAATAAAAAAGTTAATATTTTCTTTTTATGGTAGAAAACAATAATTACAATCTCATTATTCATTTATTTTATATAACTGAATGGAAGTTTTATAGATCTAGATTTACTGTTCCAAACTAGGCCACTTCAGTAATAGCTATATAGATTAATGTTGATACAATAACATTGATCTCAAATTTAATCATTAGCAATAGCAGCCATATAAACACATACATGCAGTTTATATGAGATAAATAAGTTTATGATCAGTGAATTAATAAGAGAGCTCACATATATCTGTAATAGTTCAAATTTGTATTAGAAGATAAAATTTCATATCTCCAAATTCCAAAATAACTCTCTTTGAAGACCTTACAGGAATTATTTGTTCGTTCAAATTTAAATATTTGACACCAAAGGTGACCTTTTAAACTTAGATTTTTGTTGTTGATAATGCCTTCACACAGTCATTTTTTAGAAACATCATTGATCTAGACCTACTGCCTACATTTAAGAAAATAAGCCTCTTAGATTTTAGTGTTCTTACTTTTAAATTGTGCAAGTGAAACATAATTTCTATAATTATTTTCAGCTTTAACATTTTATGATGAATTTTTGTTTATGCAGAATATTTGTGTCACATGTAAATACATTAACAATTGTCTGAAGAAAACAATATTTATATTTTCTTATACATTTAGTTTAATTTCTAGTAAGAAATTGCTTTTAAAAATATTTAACTGAATACTGATTTAGGATAAAAATTTCTTAGGACAAACTCATCCTGCAGCTGTTTTGACAGTATCCTTTTAACATGTAGGTTTTTCTAACTTTTATGTAGAAAGATACAATTTTCATTGTTCATGTCATTCATGTGTATTTTGTCTTACAAGAGATATATGTACAAGCTGGGAATGTGAAAATGTATACCCCTTGGAAGGTAAATTAATTTGCCAGTATCTAGGAAAAGTATTTACCTTTACTTCCAACAGTACAACTACTGGATAGCTAATCTCAAAATGGATCAGCTATCTCTGACAAAATACAAAATAGTGTATGCTTGTGTATAACTACTAATTGCACGATATTAATAATAACAAAGTATTGGAGACAACCCTGAATATTCATCCAAAGGTATATTGACTATACAATGGTCTATTCAACAGTCATTAAAAGGAAGGAGGAAGGTGTGCACAACTGCTGTGGCCTGATTGTAAGGATATATTGTTGATGGAAAACTTACAAAGATAAATTAGACCGGGAGTACCTAAGCTTACTGATCAGTGTCCTAACATCACTAAGTGTAATCAATAGGTATTTAGTTCTTCTTGATGCAACACTGAGCAAAAGACATGGCACAGACAGAGCCCAGTCTGAAATGTGCTTACATCCTGCCCTCCCTCTAACCCCTTCGTCTACTCAAGCAGGTTGAACTTTGATTTTATGAGCAGTAGGACAAGGGCAGAGAGAAAACGTCAATGCCAGATTGCTATTAACCAAATAGAGATGTGAGCAATTCTACAGAAAAAGTGGTCAGTTTTCTTCAACGGATCAAATGATAAAAGGGGACCAGTAATAGTTGTGTATTAAAAGACGTGGATGCATTTGGCATCCTTGTTGGTATAATTATTTAAAAATCTCTCAAGGCTTCATAGTAAGTTGTTTCTAAGTTAATCAGAGAAATTTTAATATTAACTGAGTTATTATAGAATTAATTTATTTTCTTGGGTGTTGGAAAGGTACTATTTGTTTAAAGGAAATAGGTATGCATGTGGTTGGAAAAATATGGTGTCTGGAATTTTCTATTGTCTTTCCCAACAAGTGTGGGAAAGACAGTAGATGAAACAAATATGACAAATTGTTGAAAATCATCAAAACTGGGGAATAGATCATGAAGTATAAAGTTCATGGACTAATTATAGTAATCTAGTTTTGGTATATTTTATTGATTTTCATAATAATGTATGAAACCAAAGTAATATAGTTTTAAAACCTA
This sequence comes from Arctocebus calabarensis, assembly GCA_963573935.1. Classification (NCBI taxonomy): domain Eukaryota; kingdom Metazoa; phylum Chordata; class Mammalia; order Primates; family Lorisidae; genus Arctocebus; species Arctocebus calabarensis. Next base: position 19,725 of record CAUYON010045830.1, read on the forward strand.
CAGTTAATGTAGCATTCTGAGTTTTGATAGTCATGATGCAGAACAAGGAATGATTTAAAAATCTGTAGAATTAACGCCTATGTATTTGCTTGGGGAAAACAACTGACCCCTTTTGTCTTGAATTTCTCTTTAATAAGGTAAGAAACGATAATATGTACTTCATTAGTTTATTTTAACAAAAAAATTAATAAATACTATAAATCTCATGGGTTTACCTCAAGGTGTAGATCATTTGGTAAAAGCTTGACCTAAGGTAACTTGTGAATCAACTGAGTTGTACAAATTATTTATTAGATGGTGTTATTTGCATTTTTGAAGTGCAGTTTTGATAGATGAAATATTACTTAGAGTGATTTGAGTTTGTTAAATGTTGCTTAATAAAATGTCTTTTGAAAACCTATTTCACTTCAGATGTCATATTATGTGGTTTTTAAAAAGCAGCCAGTATATGTTTATGAACATCAGCTGAAAACTTCTGGTTGAATTGGTTTTATACATTTATTTTCTTTATTAAGTAACACAATTAAAAATATTCTGAGATTGTAAAAAGATCATTATTAATAATTGATATTGACAAAAAGCTCATAAATGTTAAATGTTTTAAATTAAGATTTTAATAAAAGTGATTTCCCAAGTCCAAAAACTAAAATAATGATATCATTAAATTCTATGACTTATATTACTGGAAATCATTAATGCTTTTAAAAAGATTTCTTAAGAGGAAGCACATTAATTTTTGTCTGTAGAGGCTTAGTAAAGTAAATGTTTAGAGTAGTTTATCGTAAGGCTTAGTATAATGGCCAAATGAACTTTAAAAAAGAACATCAGAAGTATTTTTGACTTGAAAATATTAAGCATACATTTGTAGTAATTGTTGTTCAAGAAATTTAAAAAAATTATTCAGTTTAACATGTAAATATTAATAATTAGAGAATTTTTTTCAAAATGTAAGTGAGACTGTTCATATTTAATGATTTAATCTGCAAAGTTTTTTTTGTTGTGGTTGTTGAGACAGGATCTCTGTTGCCCTGGGTAGAGTACTGCGGTGTCAAATCTCACAGCAACTTCCAACTCTGGGGCTCAAGCAATCCTTTTGCTTTAGTTTTTTTCTTTTTTTAGTAGAGACAGGGTTTACTTTTGCTGAGCCTGGTTTTGAGCTCTTTAGCTCAAGCAATCCACCTACCTCAGCCTCCCAGAGTGCTAGGGGTACAGGAGTGAGCCACCATGCCAAGCCCAAAGAGACATTTTAAAGGATAATAGCATGTACAATAAAGTTAGTACACAATATTTTTACCAGATTTATGTCAGTGAATCCAAATGTTATTTTGAGTGTCCTATTAACATATATGAAGAAAGAAATTTATCATTTACACAATTAAAAATAAGTGCTGTCAATCAGTGAATGAATTACTTTTTAAATAAAGGAATTTTTCTTACTAAAAACTAATATATTTCTCACAGGTTTTTATAAGGTACACGAGATTCAATACCAGGAACAATTTCCTTGGAAACCTCTTTCAGTATAAACTGGAAGTATTTTGCCAACAGCTCAGTGAAAGCGGTTCTATACAGTCTCACATCAGTGTAACAACAGCTTAGAGCTGTAAAAAGACTTTGCTTAAACTACGAACGACAGTCTAGTTCCCAGTTCATATTCCTTAGATTACTTTAATGTAAAATATAGTTAAAGGTAATGTCAAGCATTTTACTCAATATTAGGTATTCACCACGAAGTCCAATAGACTATTTGATTTTAAAAGAATTATTTATTTATTTTTATTTCAAATTAATATGAGGGAACAGATTTTTAGTTTCCATTGTTTCATTTCCAAAGTAAAGTTCAAGTTCCTCCAGGGGGCATGCAAAATACCCTCGCACTGTGCACATTTGGTGAGATCCCACCAAATGCCCTTTTCCTCCCGCCAGGTACCCTTCCCATTCCCCTCTTGGCTCCCTCCTCACCCCTCCCCTTTGCTAGACTATGTTTGTATTTTATCATTCACATGAGTTTGTGTTTATACATTGATTTTATATTAGTATTGAGTACATTGAATACTTCTTTTTCCATTAATGAGACACTTTTTCAGAAGATTGTGTTTCAACTCCATCCAGGTAAAAAGATATAAACTCTTCATCTTTTTATAGTTGAATAGTATTCTATGGTCTATATATATATATACACACCACAGTTTGTTAATCCATTCATGGATTGATGGGCGATTGGGCTGCTTCCACAACTTGGTGGTTATGAATGGAGCTGCAGTAAACATTCTGGTGCAAATACCTTTATGTGAAATGATTTTTATTCTTCTAGGTAGATACTTCGTAATGGGATTGGGGGGGTCAAATGGAAGGTTAACTTTTAGTTCTTTGAGAATGCTCCATATTTCTTTCCATAAAGGTTGTATTAGTTTGCAATCCCATCAGCAGTGTAGAAGCTTCCCTTCTCTCCACAGCCATGCCAGCATCTTCAGTTTTGGGACTTTGTGAAGTAGGTGCTATCTCAGAGTGGTTTTTATATTCATTTCACCTATTTCTATGTGGGCAAGAAACTTGAACATAAACTTCTCTGAAGATGACAGACAAGTGGCCCACAAACACAGGAAAAAATTGCTCCTCATCTTTAACCATTGGACTGTCTGATTTTTAAGTGATGTTACTCTCTAATAAATCTGTCAAAATTAACTCTTGGTAAAATATAATTCTCAGGGAACTGAATAAGATGATTTTTTTTTGCAAATGGATATTATCAAAAAGCTTCTTAAATATAATGTCCTAAATAAGAACCTGGCATTTGGTTCTGGAGCACTTAATCTTTAGCTATTCATTATGTAATAAACTAGAACAAGGTCATGTTTCTATGTAGGATACTCATGGTGTTATCTTCATAGTAGCAAAAGTAGAACAAGGTCATATTTCTATGTAGGATACTCATGATATTATCTTCATAGTAGCAAAAGTAGAACAAGGTCATGTTTCTATGTAGGATACTCATAGTATTATCTTCATGGTGAGAAATATATAGCCAGATTACGTGACAGTGGTGGTCCCTAATTAAGTGAATGAGTTAAAAGGAAAGAAGACTAAAGCACATATTGGTGGTGCCTGTTTGGAATATATTCCTTAAAAGACAGTTTCCTTAATTCTTACTTGGCTTCTGTGGTATTACTGGAAATAGGTTTTATATAATCATTAATAGTTAGTGTCCAGAGATGTAAGTTGATGGGAGTGGAAGAGTAGATGCAGGGCCTGGGGTGGAGGGAATGAGGAGATGTCAGAGGATGTGAACGTTCAGTGCTGAGACGCACAACATGAGCGTGATGGATGTGTTCATTAACTTCATTGTGGTAATCACTGTGCAATATATATGCATATTAAATCATCACATTGTACACCTTGACCATATTCAATCTTTTTCATTTTTTATTTTTATTTTTTACATATACATGTTTTTTAGGTTTCCACTTTTTGCCTTCACAGAATTAAAAAGGCTTACAATTTTGATAATAATAATAATAATAATGTTTAAGATAAGGGCTAGAAACAAAAACCTCGTAAAGAATGAACAAAGATAAATACATTCAGAAAAGAAATCAGATAATTGCTGCATTGAAATATTAAGCAATAATAATAATGATGCAAAGAAAGTAGCATTCACATTGTCAGATAAGAGTATGTCTATTATAGAATGCTTTGACTCTGAGGTTCATTGTGGAGTCATCAGTTAACTACTTCTCCTCCACCCCCCAAGTCTCAAAAAATAGACTATGGAAAAAACAAAGAAGAAAAAAGAAAAGAAAATAGTGACTAATTCTCACATAAATTGGATTTAATTTTGATCAACATACATTACTTAAACATTAATTTTTAATTCAACTTGTTAATATGTTGTTTAGGATATTTCATCCTCATTTATAAGTGAAATATGTTTGTAATTTCCCCTTTATAATAATATATTTTCTCCAATTTAACATCAGGTGTATCCAGATGAAGTAGAATGATTTTGAAGTATTTCTTCTTTTTTCTATTGTCTATAAGATTTGGCATGATCTGTTTTTTGAAATTACCTTTTACTTTTATTTATAAATATTAGTTGTCTGTTTTTTGAGACTTAGCATATTCAATCTTTGTCAATTAAATATTTTAAAATTAAAAATTAAAAAATAAAGTGATGGAAGGAAAGCTGAATTCCTGTAACGAGCCAGTCTGTTGTCCTGTGTCATGTCAAGTTCATCCTCACAATAGCTCTCTAAGAGAAAAAGTGTACCTTACAAATCCATTTAGAATAAGCCCTGAGTTAATAGGAAAAGAGACCAGCCACTTTAAAGACAGACACATCCGAGTTACAATTCCAGCTCTGCCACCCTTGCCTTAGATAAGTGATCTCTTTGAGCCCTGTTCCTCATTTAGAAAATAGCGTAATTATGTCTATCTCAAAATATCATCCTACCTCAGTACATGACATCCTGTGTGCACAGCTCCTTCAGAAAGAGAAAGAGTGGGAGTCCCGTACAGGTTGGTTACGTTGTCAAATTTTAGTCAGTTTTAATTCCCTGTTCAAGACATCCTATCATTGTTTGGTTTCCATACTCCTTAATTTCTGAATGATTCATCACTTTTATAGTTTTCTTTGTAAATGTGCTTTGTGACCTAAATTTTATTATTTAAATCATGTCAACCTTTTTAAGTGAGGATTTGATAGTACTAAATAGTCAAAAACTCCCTTTCTTTGTGTTAAAACCAATTCATTTAAATACATGAAAACTTTTTTTTTGATATTAGTCTAACATCCAAAACACGACAATGTGGTTAAAATAGCACTTTCACTGAAAAATAATAAATTCTTATTTTAAATACATTAAAATTTATTAGCCCAAACATTAAAGTTCAAAGGGAAAGGAAGGCTGTTACTTTGTATTAACTTTGGTCTTTACAATTTGCATATGAGTTATTTATTTGAAAATGTATTTTACTTATTTAATATTCTTTGATAAAAAGGATATAACGGTCATTAGTATGACATAGAGTTAAAGGATCATTTTTTTTTTGTTATTTACTTTGGATTTTAGATCCAAAAGCACTTACAGCAGTATCTCTTGGTCTGTGTCCAAATGCGAATGAGGAAGTAATGGCCCAATGATATCAATTAGGAATTAATTAGGTAGTTGCTAAATTATTTTGAGTTTGATGAAGAAGCAATATAAAATTCGTCAGTAAGTCAGGAACTCCTCCTGTGCCTATTAATTAAGGAGGTAATTTTTGTTATTAATTTTTAATGGATAATAGCACAGCAGAGCTTAGATGAAACCCTAGTGGTTTTGCTAAAATGAATGGTAATGTACAAAGGATTGCAACAACACTCACACAGGGAAAATTATAAAAATCAACTGTAAGTATCTACAAGCTCTGTTATGTGCAGGTCATAAGAAATGTGTGCTAAGTAATATATGCCAGTTAATTTTGGAAGAATAAAAATAGTGGTTAAAAATAAAGACTCTGGAATTAGATCTCAGCCACTAAGCAGGCAATGTAAACTGGAACAAATTAGTTAATCTCTTACAACTTTCCTTTTTTTATGTGATAATGGTGATAAAGGCAGCATTTACCTTAATAAGTTTATTGAAAGAATAATAACTTAAACCTTAATAGAACACTCAGTCCTTCTCTGGCATATAATGTTTTTTAGAATTATAATTAATACCATTTAAAAAATATACATGGTAAAACACGGTGTACATTAAGATCATTAAGTATTGATCCTGACAAGTTTAGTGACTTTTCTAGTTTCTGCTAAAGATCTAAAAATAAATCATATTTTTAAGCGTAAACATTCTCAAATTTTGCTAATGGAATGTTACAACACATGCAATTAATTTTGTACCACTTAGTAATAAGCTCATAAAACTATAGAATAAGCCTTTGTTGGAGGCATAACTTGCAAATATTTTTTCCCATTCTGAGGGCTGTCTGCTAGCAATATTTACTATGTTCTTAGCTGTACAGAAGCTTTTTAGTTTCATCAGATCCCAGTAGTGTATTTTTGATACTGCTTCCATTGCTTTGGGGGTCCTCCTCATGAAGTATTCGCCCAGGCCAACACTTTCAAGAGTGTTCCCCGCACTTTCTTCTAGAATTTTTATAGTTTCATGTCTTATATTTAAATCTTTAATCCAGTGTGAGTCTATCTTCGTTAGTGGTGACAGGTGTGGGTTCGATTTCAGTCTCCTACAGGTTGCCAGCCAAGTTTCCCAGCACCATTTGTTAAATAGGGAGTATTTTCCCCACTGAATGTTTTTAACTGGCTTGTCAAAGATCAAATAGCGGTAAGTATTTGGATTTATCTCTTGGTTCTTTATTCTGTTCCAGACATCCACCTCTCTGTTTTTGTGCCAGTACCATGCTGTTTTGATCACTATCGATTTATAGTACAGTCTCAGGTCTGGTAGCATGATCCCTCCTGCTTTGTTTTTATTTGTAAGTAGTGTCTTGGCTATT
>CAUYON010045832.1:0-16920 GCA_963573935.1 Arctocebus calabarensis
CGCCTGTAGTCCCAGCTACTTGGGAGGCGGAGGCAGGAGACTCGCTTGAGCCCAGGAATTGGAGGTTGCTGTGAGCTATGATGCCACAGCACTCTATCCAGGGTGACAGCTTGAGGCTCTGTCTCAAAAAAAAAAAAAAAATTTACAATTTTTTTTTGTCAGTTACTACTCGCTTTGGAGTGCTGCAAAAAAATATTTAAGCCAAAATTGGGTAGGTTTTTTTGAGCACGACTGCTGTATACTGGAGAAACAGTTTGTCACAGCCCTCAAAGGGGCGCTCTGAGTATTTTTCTGTCTCTGAGGAGAGAAAAGGATTCCACGCCAGTCTGTGTGCTTTGTCTCACTGATCCACAGTTGGAATTGCCCCAAAAGCAGTGACATGGGGCAAGATTTCCGTGAGAGAATGCCTCAAACCACCCCAAGATGAGGATGGTTGGGATTCCGAAGAGATGCACTAAGCACCAGGGTGATCAGTCCACAGCATTTGGGGAACTTTTGCACAGAGTGCTGCCGTGTATCCTTGCAAGGGACAATGGGAGAAAAGGTGTGCATGTCCACAGCAAACTCTCAGCCACGGAGCTTATACGAGAGTTTAAGGACTGTGGCTGAGGGCCACGGCCAGTTTCTGTCAACGTTTTGAGCAACAACCCAGAAACCTTTTTTGATACCTGGGATTGAGGCCTTGGCTTGGGCTCCAGCCTGCTGGGAAAAATCTGCAGCTGGCTGGGTCACAGAATGGTCACGGTACTCGATGATTTTTGGTCAAGACACAGAAAGAAAACTGGAGGGACCTGGGGCTGCAGCTTCCTCTTGCTGACTTTTAGTCTAAAATCCAAGCCTACCACTCCTGGCCTGCTGCTTGATGGGGAAGGGCTGGCCCTTTTGTTCACCATGACCTAAAGATTAAGTGCCTGCTAAAATTTTAACAAGTGACAGCTTGTAGGATTAGCCAGCTCATGCAGCTCACTAAAGCCTCATTAATTCTTATTGGTCATCGATGCCACTGTGCACTGACCTCTGCCCCAAGAGGCAAACCTACAGCTTTGGATCAGTTTGTGCGAGTAAAGCCGAAAGTAATGCATTAGGTGTTCACATTTAGTTCCACCAAAATGACCCCATGAAACCTGAGCATTCTGAAGGATACTGCCTATAGGAAATTGAAATGAAAACTTCCACACACCTTAACTCACACATGAGTCATGTTCAATATTCACCAGTAGAGGAAAGGTCTTTTGGACTTTGCTGCTGTCACAGACTGGACTTCCGATCGTATGGATCACGAAATAAAATCAGACAGCCTTGCTGTAGGTTGCAGGATACTCTCCTCCCTCCAAACCAGGCTCCTAAGCATCGGCACAAAGTGGTCACTAGCAGTAGCACCTTCTTAATCTCTTATAGAGACTAAAGGAAAGAGATGTCTCAACAGTCTAGCATCCAGGAAATAAGAGGAATGTCTGTGTTTTCAAACTTGCTAAGTTTTTAACTTTTAGCACAAAATGTTTAAAAATAATAATTATCTCTATTACTATTCCTTTCCCCATTCTATTTATCAAAATGTTTTTTTCCACCTGCATGACTTCAACACTTTTGGAAATTATATATCTCTAGCGGTAAGTGTCAGCATCTGAAGAAAATGGTGCCATACAGAGTCACAGAGCTGGGGAGATGGGCTGGAGAGATCTCGATGAATCACAAACCACTAGGGTTAAAAGAGGAACAGATTCTCCAAATCAAACCATTTTTTTCCTTCCTAGAAAAAGTGTTTCCTGCATCCTTTAAATCCACCCACTGGGGTTATTTATCATCCCCATGCCATGAGCTGGAGCACACCATGAAGAGAACCCCAGCAGTGATTACAGTTGGTTCTGGTAACACCAGACCCCATCAGTCTCTGCACGACCGTGAAGCATGACGTGTGTCCTCAGCTTCCGTGATCCTCCCTGCCTGAAGCCCTGGGACCACCAGATGAGGAAGGCAGCTGGCCCTGGGAGTAAGCCCGGCACCCAGGGCACCCAGAGATTTGCCCGTCTGCTCTGACTGTGTCTGTATTCTACCTGGCCATTGTTATTTCCTCAGGAAAACTGTCCATACCTATACACTAGGTTTGGTGATGAAAATTATTTAGGGGAGTTAGGCATAGCTCTTTAAGTCTGATCAAATAAATAAAACAAATGTTTGTTTCTGTCTGGGTCACTTCTCTACATTCATTCGTTTAACAAAGTAGCATGGGCTCCACACTCTAGGCCTGTCGGTCTATCCAGCTCAGTCTATCTGTGAACTGAAGGATATGCCTTCAAGTCTCTCAGGAGGACTATGCCCAGGCCCTCCTAACATCCAGGCCAAAGGGTCATGTCTACATGATGATCACTCAACAGGATGATCATTCAGAATGATCATTCAACAAATCAAAGGGTCATGTCTACATGATGATCACTCAACAGGATGATCACTCAGTATGATCATTCAACAAATACTCATTGAGCACTGGTGTGGGATCAGTCACCTAGCAAGCAGCTAAGACTCATCTCAATCATGGTGTGAAATGAGGAACATTGACTCCAGACTTGACTTCTATTTCTTTTGTTTTTGAGACAGAGTCTCGCTCTTGTCACCCTGGCTAAAGTGTAGTGGCGTCATCATCAGCTCACTGCAACCTTAAACTCTTGAGGTCAAGTCACCCTCCCGCCTCAGCCTTCTGAGTAGATGGGACTACAGGTGCTCCTGACACTGCACTTGACTAATTTTTTCTATTTTTTGGAAGAGACAGGGTCTCACTCTAGTTCAGGCTGGTCTTGAACTCCTGACCTCAAGCAATCCTCTCACCTTAGCCTCTCAAGAGTGCTAAGATTACAGGAGAGAGCCACCACACAGACCAGACCTGACTTCTGACTAAGAGGATACTTCTACCTCATGGGGAGGGATTTCTTTCATTGAGAAGGCTTCTGAATAATGGCTAAGACCACAGACAAGGCCTAATATTGAATATAACAGCTCCATGAGGAGTTCAGGACAAAAAGCAAAGAAGCTTTAAAGATTATTGATTATTGCTTTGCTAATAATTTATTCCACTATTATTAGCATCACCATCACTGTTAATTAACAGAATTATAGTATTATGATATAGAATCAGAAATGCAAAATAATAAATTAAAATAGTAAAATCCAGTTTAAGTTTGTGTTTCCACAATTTACACCACACCCATTATCATCCAGGCTTTGTGGCTGCAAGTTGAATAAGATTGAAACTGCTTAACAAATAGTGCTCAAGACAGACAGTTATACTATTTTTTTTCTTTTTTGAAACAGAGTCTCAGTATGTTGCCCTCGGTAGAGTGCTGTGCTGTCACAGCTCACAGCAACCTTCAACTCATGGGCTTAAGTGATTCTCTTGCCTCAGTTTCCCAAGTAGCTGGGACTACAGGTACCCATCACAACACCCGGCTATTTTCTGTTGCTGTTGTCATTGTTGTCTAGCTGGCCCAGGGAGGGCTTGAACCTGCCAGCCTCGGTGTATGTGGCTGGCACTGTAACCACTGTGCTACGGGTGCCGAGCCAGTTTTACTATTTTTATATGAGATGACAAGGGACGTGATTGGCCCATTGATGCACTGGGGCACCTAAAAACTACAATAACTAGAGATTCATCATTGTCCCGGTGGGGATCCTTGGATCGAGCCCCTTAAATTCTCAGGGCCTCTTTTCCAATCTCTAAAATGAAAATAATTGATTAATTAAAGAAGTAGTAAACTGATATTTTTCAAAATTATGTGATAAGTGCTTTTAAAGGAATATCAGTTTTTTTTGAGAAATCCAAGTGTTGGATTAAAGTAGTCTTATTAAATTACATAAATGTCTATAAAACAGAATATGAAGTATAAACTCCTTAAGCTTGCAGATCTACTGTCCCAATAAAGTTAGAAATAATAGCAGTCATTTAATGTAATGCTTGATATTTTTTGCTAAAGAATTCTTTCCTCCCTGCATTAACTTGGTACAGATTGCTACAGTCTAATTACGGAAATCTCCTTCGCCATGTGCTGGCTTCCTTGTCTCATCCATCTTCTCTGTGCAGATTCTCTCAAGACCTTCAGTCTCTCAGGCAGCTGTGAGAGTATTTGACCCTCACTTATGCAAATGCACCATTTAAATTTTAACACAGTCCCTGCTCTACTCTCATCAGGCTGTGACAATTGTAAAGACTAGGCATCTCTATTAGGGTCGTGTTGGTTTTATATTGGTTATCAGTAGAATCTAGGAAATGCTTATATTATAGGGATTTTAAAGATTATCACCTAAAGGAAAACGTGTGGCAGAAACAGCTAGTTACTACCCATCATTCCTTCCCCTTTCCTTCATGCTTCTGAGGGTCGGCCACATGCCCGGGTGAAATCCCCCAGTTTCCCAGTCTCCTTTGCAACCAGTGTGGTGAGAGGTGCAGGTAAGGCCAAGGCGATGTAGGCAGACGTCTCCGTGGATGGCGTGCCCCTTGGGAGATGGAAAGGCAGAGGTTCATGAGGAGGAAATACCCTACCCCCTCTACCTGCCTCTTGGTCCTGCCTGGGATGTAGGTACGAGAGCTGGAGGAGCAGTAAGCCATGGTGAGGCCACGGGAGACTCAGACAGTGAGGGCCTCCACGCCAAGGGTGGAGCAGCAAGAAACCGCCTGGGTCCCTGATGGCGCTGCTGAGCCCCGGGCTGCTCCTCCAGGACATTCTGAGTATGGGCTGAGTAGTGAGTTGCTGGGATCCTACTGATATAGAGCGTTCTTTCAAAAACATGGTAGAGAACATGTGGACTTCTGGGAATACCTCCAGAAACCCATTTGGGAAAACGCTGTATTGGGTCCCGTCTAGTGCTAAGAGTTCAAGGATATGTGAACTACACCCTGTGGGTGGAATAATAATAAATTGATCTCTCTTTTTCACCCCCATGGAGGCAGCAAGCAACAAAGGGAGAGTTTAGTGATTAGCTAGTGGCAAGAATATCAGTTTATCACAGGAAAGAAGAATAACAAAAAGAATCTCTTAGGCAGGAAAGGTGAGATGTGTCTCTCTAAAATCTTCCACCCGCAGTTCAGTCTGGGGCTTGGGGTTGAGCCTTCATCAAAGGGCACTGGCAAGCAGAAGGAATTCCAGAGTCTGCCTTGGCCTTGGGTGGGGCAGAACTTTTGCAGTCTCAGCACATGCTCTGTTTGTGTAACAGACAAAGGATTCACTGGAGCTACAAATTCTAGCTGAAGGAGTCTGTGTATTTGAGTTTTTCTACCTTAAGGACAACTTTGAGCAATTGTGGAGACCATGAAATCTTTCTCAATACCATAGCTTCTATGACTCTTAGCCTAGAAACTTTGGCATGCAAAAGCATGCTTGCATAAATGTTAGCATATCAAAAACTTGCATATTCTTTCAGTTGAGTTAATTTCTGTTCTTATCCAATTAGATGGAAATTCAATCTCAGTCCTTCTTGCTGTTGTCCTAAGATTCCAGAGGCATACACAGGATTAGGGATAAGGGACGCCCTTAAAATCAATAAATAGCAAATGGCCTGTACTAATTACTCCCAAAATACCCATGACCCACTATGTCAGCTGTTCTGCCAAAAGCATGGGGTCTTTGCTGAGTCCACCTCCCTCAACTCACCAGGTAGTTTTTTCCAGAATGTGGCCACCTCCTCCGGGTGCTACTGGGAGGGAGGTGTGTTTAGGACCCACAGAGAGCTGCATGGGCAGTGGTCTCTGGGCAGCATTAAAGGTAGAAAGACAAAGAGAAGATGCGGCAGAAACATCCAGAAGATAAAAATGAAGACTCAAAGAATAAGGGAAATACTTCCCTAACCACTCCTGGGAACTTGAACTATTAGACTTGGCAATAGCTCCCATTTTATGCTCATACTCAAATGACACTTATAATTTGTGACACGTACCTATGCATGCCATCTCTTTGGTGAATGAACAGTTTCTTTTGTCATGCGAGTTCAGCCCCACTCATTAATCCTCCTTTTCTCTTTAGGAAGTCCAACATTTACGGCACTTCTTCAGGTTGCTAAGGAGGGGTACCAAGTCCAGGTAAACCCAGTTGGTGCAAGCTGTTGCCACACTGCCCAGACCAAGCAGACAGGCGAGCACACTCCCTCCAGAACTGTGCCTCAACAGGATTCCTGCCTGTTTGGGTATGTCATCCGTCACAGAAATGTCTGTAAAGGCACATTCTTATCCAGTCCCCTGTCTTTACGACCAGGATGTTTGGTGTTGTTATTCAGAAATAGTGACTCAGCACTCTCCCTTCATAAGGCACTGTTTTATATCTTAGCAAACACGTGGCTGTTTTTCTTTCTTTCTCTCTCTCTCTCTCTTTCTTTCTTTCTTTCTTTTTCTTTCTTTCAACAGAGTCTCACTCTCTTACCCAGAGTAACTGAGTGCCATGGTGTCAGCCTAGCTCACAGCAACCTCAAATGCGATCCTCCTGCCTCAGCCTCCCCAGTAGCTGGGACTACAGGTGCCCACCATGACACCCAACTAAGTTTTCTGCTTTCCATAGAGATGGAGTGTCACTCTTGCTCAGACTAGTTTCAAACTCTGAAGCTCAAGAGATCCTCCCGCCTCAGCCTCCCAGAGTGCTGAGATTACAGGTGTGAACACACATGGCTATTTTTCAATTCTAGTCAGGACCTTTCCTGTGATTTATCTAAAAGCAGACCTCTGTCTTTTGTCTCTATATGTCACCACATTTATTTTCTTTGTGGAGCTGCCTGCAAGCTGAACTTATGTTTGTCTACTATTAATTTACTTGCTGCCCCTCTCCTTCCACTAGAATGTCAGTTCCTTGAGAACAGGGGTCTTGAGGGTGACATGTGAGACAGAGCAGGTAGTAAATAATAATGTATTTCATGGCCCATGATACACACTTCCCCCCTGGATCACAGTCTAAAATGGAGATGTGCCTTACCCTTCACAACATGGCTTGACCTCATTGGCAGCATTTTTTCTTTCTTAGTGGGACATAAGTAATGGTGCATCTTGCAATCAATGTCATCTTAGATTTGTTGAAATACATATTTTGGAATAGGCAAATGAATGCAAGCTTTCTTTTGGTGTTATTTCTTTCATTTTGGTCTTGCTTACAAACATAAAGAAATTAGGATTCCTGAAATGAGTGTCTAGTATGTGCTGGGAATTCTTTTGGGAACGCAGATGGCCGACTAAAAGAAGTGAATAACATAGTTCTTGCCCTTAAGGACAAGAACACCAATAAGTACAGTGCAACATGTTCAGTGCTATAATAGAAGGGTGTGTAAGACCGAACCTGGAGAAGGGACCTCACTCAACCTGTGCATATCCAGAAAAACTTCCCAAGGAATGAGGGAATTGACCTGAGACTTATGATGTATATGTGGGGAACTTCATGCTGCTTTCACATTCTATCCTTACATCAGCTCTGGGAGGTAGAAAAACCATCTTGTCTTAAAAACACAAAGATTGGGTGATGCCCGTAGCTCAGTGGGTAGGATGCCGGCCACATCCACCGAGGCTGGAGAGTTCAAACCCAGCACAGGCCTGCTAAAACAACAATGACAACTGCAACAACAACAAAAAACAATTGCCAGGCATTGTGGCAGGCGCCTATAGTTTCAGCTACTTGGGAGGCTGAGGCAAGATAATTGCTTAAGCCCAAGCATTTGAGGTTGCTGTGAGCTGTGACGCCACAGCACTCTACTGAAGGTGACATAGTGAGACTCTGTCTCAAAAAACAAACAAACAAAAAAACCCACAAAGGCTCGGCGCCTGTGGCTCAACGGGCTAAGGCGCCAGCCATGTAAACCTGAGTTGGCGGGTTCGAATCCAACCTGGGCCCACCAAACAACAATGACGGCTGCAACCCAAACAAAAATAGCTGGGCGTTGTGGCGGGCGCCTGTAGTCCCAGCTACTTGGGAGGCAGAGGCAGGAGACTCGCTTGAGCCCAGGAATGGAGGTTGCTGTGAGCTGTGATGCCACGATACTCTACCCAGGGCGACAGCTTGAGGCTCTGTCTCAAAAAAACAAAACAAACAAAAAACCCCACAAAGACTGAGTCTCAGAGAAGTTAGATGAATTGCCCCTAAATCACAATAATGGTAAGTTGCAGAGGGAGGAGTGAGAGCTAAATTCAGGTCTTTTGGCTCCAAACTCACTCACTTCCTACCCTCATTTAAGCTGAATATCAAGTGATGAACTGCTCAGCACTGTCTTCATAAAAGTCATTCATGAAATCTGTTATCTTTCAGCCTCCTCTTCTTTTTTTGCTTCCAGGAATACCATGTTCAGAATCTTTCTTCTTTAGGCTTGCAATGACAGCCCCTTGGATCTTTCTTTTTATCTGTTTTGAGTTTTGAGCCAAACAAGAAAAACCAGACATAGTCCCTATTCTTGGGGAGCACCCAGACTGGAAATGAGTTGCAGACACACAAGGAAAAAAGTCCTTTTGTGTACAATGGAAGATGTCATGGATTTTGACATTTGTGGCATTTATTTGCCTTTACTAGTGAGCTCTGCTTTTAAAAATATTTGTAGGGGCTCGGCGCCTGTGGCTCAGTCAGTAGGGCTTCAGCCCCATATACCGAGGGTGGAGGGTTCAAACCCAGCCCCGGCCGAAATGCGACAAAAAAATAGCCTGGCATTGTGGCAGGCACCTGTAGTCCCAGCTACTCGGGAGGCTGAGTCAAGAGAATCCCCTAAGCCCAGGAGTTGGAGGTTGCTGTGAGCTGTGTGACACCACGGCACTCTACGGAGGGTGATAAAGTGAGACTCTGTCTCTACAAAATAAATAAATAAAATAAAATAAAATAATATTTGTAACATGTCAACCCTCACCCTTGATACCATTTGCAGACTGGACACAGGAAGACATGTTTTATTTCCACTCAGGATCCCATTCCAGTTTTTGAGGCAGCTCCCCTGAATTAAATTGGCTTCCAGATGTTTGTGTTTCTCCGCCCAAGTAAGTTTTCAGCTCCTACCCTACACGTGAGGAGAGGTGGCATGAGGTGACACATTTAATCATCCATCATGTCTCTACTGAGGACACGCATGGCAGTTGCTGTGAGTGGCTCTGAGGACACAGAGGAGGCTGATTCAGTTTTTACCTTCAAGGTGTCTGCTGGAACCTAATGAATGTTGCTGTCATATAGATGCAAAAGTTGTGAAACGCTTCAATGTACAACACCCTCGCTGGAGACCTTTAAAAAATTCATGACGCTTTCATGATTTCAACTTACCACTAACAATGTAATCAAATGCAGTAGCAAGCAACGCGAGCCACTGATGCACGATGGAGCAAGGGAATTTTCTCTTACGCTGAGACTGCCACAAACCCATCCTTTCTTGTTTTGATTAAAATTCACTGCTTGTGCTTAGCTGCTTTGTGAATTTGTGAATTGAGCTGAGGTATAATGCAGCGTTGGATACTGGATCCCAGAGGCTGCAAAGATTTTAAAAAGCAGAATTCGATAGTATAGTCACATACCATGAATGTCACAGTCAATGAAACCGTCCCATTAGAAAAATCAGGATATGGCAGAATTGTTAAATTGACAAGGATGAATATTTGATTAGAATATAAATTCAGCTTGCAAAAAGAGATAATGGAGGGAAATCCAATAACAATCCAAGCACTATGAAAACTGTATCCATGGCAACAAAAGTCCTGGTGAAAAGGGAGGCAGGAATACTGCTTGGGTCTTCCTGCCTGTGAGCCTCCTGGGGGCAACGGCTGTGTAGCGCCCTCTGCAGGAGGAGCGCCTCTCCAGGGAACTGAGTGCCAGTTTCTGATGCCTCGGGGAAAGTAGGCTCATGTTGCATCCCACAGGGTCACGTGCCCCACCCTTGTCTTGCCACTGGCACTGAAGCACAGTGTATGTCCACTAACACCTGCCTTTCCTCATTGAATCTAGGGCTCCATTTGCTGGAAAACATGCCATGCATCACTAAGAGAAAAACACAATCAACTGTGACAGGCCATTCATTGATCGCAAAATGTATCTGTATTTGAGAGATGTTGAACATGAAACCAGTTACATGTCTTATATTCTATGTAATAGAAGTGACTTTCTGTGATTCACTTAACATTTAAGAATGTTTGCTTTCTCTCTTGTAAACTAAACAAACTATTCATTCATTCATTCTATACACATTTATCAAATGCTGATTTTCAGACAGGCACTGACTTCAGTAGTGAGGATACTGGGGCTCAATAGTGAGCTAGTGTCCTGCCTTTGTGGACTTTTGTTCCAGTCACTAGGATTTCTGGTGAGCTTTGCCACATCAACAATCTGCGTGTCAGTGATCATATGACCCTCAATGAGCTGCAGAGTGAAAACACACACCAGATAAGAAGTCAGAAAGGGTTCTGCCCTTTCATACAGTGCTTAATCTATCTCAACCTTATTTTATGTATTTATTATATTAAGTGGATATTACCCATTTATTGCTTATTGTGATTAAATCTTGAAATAGGTGTATTTTTCTCACAGTACCATCCTTCAAACAACATGCAATGATGATCAGAACAGCAAAGTAGCTAGAAAACAGTGTTCGTGACCACCAATGGACCTTTCTTTCTTTCCTGTTCCCAAGAACAAGAAGTTTCCAGAGTTTTTTCCATTACCTTCAGGCATTAAGCAATATCATTTATGTATATAAACAGCCAATCCAGAATAACATCAAATCCTTTTTCTATGGTGCAGTATAGAGCTCCTCCCTCCCCAGTGGACAGCCTGCGGTGTCTGACACTTGCCTGGCAAAGCTATGACAGGAGACAAGGTGCTCGTCTGGATTGGGAATGGGTGTGCAGTAGGAAGGCTATGCTGGAGACCTATAGCCCCAAGTTTTTTCTGGGCCAAAGCTGTGTAAATGTTTCCAGCAGACAAGTTGTGAGCCATGCTAGAAAGCAAGCTCATGTGGGGTTGGGTTGATCCCATTTGGAATGGCCAGCTACAGGGGTGGGAGTAGGGCAACAGGCATCTGCAGAGAAAAGCTGGAGTCATGTTGCATTGCTAGAGGCTGTTAGAGGAATTAGTAATGGAAGGAGGGCCTCGTTTATAACAGGCAACTGTAGTTGGTCATCTTCAGCAATGGCTGGGGGGAGGAGTTCTCAGAAAAATGCTTGGAAGCACCCAACGAGTATGAATTAATGTCAGGTACTCCCCTAAGCCTGCTGCCCTGCCCCTCCAAACCCCTCTCCTTTCTACTCAGCCTAGGAGGGTTAGAAACCATAAACCACCATTAGCGAGATGGAGAAGACAATGGAGAAAAGAGAAGGAACTGGGCCTCCGTTCCCCATCTTCCCACCCTCTGAAGGCCCTCACTGGAGGACGGGTGAAGATTTAACTTTGGAACTAGGCACTGAGTTTCTGAACTGACATTGTCCTTGTGGTAATATAAATGACCACAGGACATTTTATTACTACAGAGAGATTAGAAAGGCCTTACGAACTGGGCACAGTGACTCAAGACTGTAATCTGAGCACTTTGGGAGGCTGAGGCGGGTGGATTGCTTGAGCTCACAAGTTCAAGACTAACAAGCAAAAGCAAGACCCCATCGCCACTAAAAATAGAAAAATGGAGGCAAGAGGATTGCTTGAGCCCAAGAGTTGGAGGTTGCTGCGAGCTATGACACCATGGTACTCTACCCATGGCAACAGCTTAAGATTCTGTCTGAAAAAAAAAAGAAAACATGTTCAGGGCTTAGTACTGAACATTTTTCATCTTGGGAAGGAAACACTGGCCCCACTGAGCAAGTTAAGGAGACGGTGGAAAACTGAGCTAGAGTTACTTTGTGTTTGCATCCCTCAAGTTTTGCTTGTTCCCCATATTAGGGGTCTGGACAGAGATCGTTCAAGTACCAAGTCAGTCTTTGGAGCTTGGAATCAGAGACCCCAACATGGCTGGAAATATGTGCAGGCCTGAAGATGCCTTCACAACGTAACCCAACCTGGTCTAGTAGAGCTCATTGCACACTGGTCTGTAGATGCTCATACAAGTCTGTCATCGAAGACTGAATAACTCATTCTTAAGACATGTATGATCCAAAATGAGTTTGTGTCTCTAGAGTTTCCTTGTCAAAGTTGTCTAATAGGTCTGTGCTATCCCATGTGGCAGTCATGAGCCGCATGTGGCAACGGAGCACATAAAATGTGTTTAGTCCAAATTCAGATGCACTCTTTCTTCAGGTCTTTTTTTAAAATTTCAAAACATGAAGGGGGTACAGAAGTTTTTGTACCCCCTTAATATTTTGTACCCCACTGACTCATGGCTTGAGTCAGGGCTATAAATGTGCCCATCACCAGAATAATGTTCATTATACCTGTTAGGTGGGTTTTTGCTCCTCCCACCCCTCACCCATCTCCCCTGGATTGATTTCCAATGACTTTTATTTCCCTCTGTGCACTTGTGTGCTCATTGGTTAGTTCCAAATAAGAGAGCACATGTGGTGTTTGTTCTTCCATTGTTGAGATACTTCCTTAGGATAATGGCCTCCAATTCCTTCCAAACTGCTGCAAAAGGCTTAAATTCAGCCTTTTATGGCTGAGTAGTACTCCATGGTATACACATACCACATTTTGTTAACCCACTCATGAATTGATGGACACTTAGGTTGATTCTAGATCAGTGATTCTCAACCTTCATAATGCCATGAACCTTTAATACAGTCCAAAGTGGTTGGGACCCACAGGTTGAGAAGCGCTGTTCTAGATCTTCACAACTGTGAATTGTGCTGCAATAAACACTCAAGTGCAGGTGTCTTTTTCATAAAATGGCTTCTTTTCTTTTGGGTAGATATCCAGTAGCAGGATTACTGGATTGAATGGTAGGTCTACTTTTAGTTCTTTGAGAAATCTCCATACTAGGTTGTACTAATGTCTACTAGTGTATAAGCATTCCTTTCTCTCTGCATCCATGCCAGCATCTCTCTCTCTCTCTTTTTTTTTTTTTTTGAGACAGAGACTCACTATGTCACCCTGGGTAGAGTGCCCTGGTGTCACAGCTCACAGCAACCTCAAACTCTTGGGCTTAAGCAATTCTCTTGCCTCAGCCTCCCAAGTAGCTGGGACTACAGGCGCCTGCCATGATGCCCAGCTATTTTTTTGTTGCAGTTGTTTAGTTGGCCCAGGCTGGGTTCGAACCCTCCAACTTCGTTGTTTATGGCTGGTACTGTAACCACTGTGCTGTGGGCACCGAGCCACTTTTTTGGACTTTTTAATATAAGCCATTCTAACTACAACTCAGACTTTGGACATTACCTTATAAATGCAAATAATGTAACTAAATCATATGTACCCTCCTATTACCTCAAAAAGTTTAAAAAGGATTATAATGGCTCGGTGCCTGTAGCTCAGCAGCTAGGGCGCCAGCCACATACACCGGAGCTGGTGAGTTTGAATCCAGCCCAGACCTGCCAAACAACAATGACAACTGCAACCAAAAAATAGCTGGGCATTGTGGCGGGTGCCTGTAGTCCCAGCTACTTGGTAGGCTCAGGCAAGAGAATCACTTAAGCCCAAGAGTTTGAGGTTGCTGTGAGCTGTGATGCCATGGCACTCTACCAAGGGCGACATAGTGAGACTCTGTCTCAAAAAATAATAATAATAATAATAATGATAAATAAATAAGGCTCAGCACCTGTGGCTCAAGCAGCTAAGGTGCCAGCCACATACACCTGAGCTGATGGGTTCAAATCCAACCCAGGCCCGCCAAACAACAATGATGTCTACAACCAAAAAATAGCCGGGCCTTGTAGCAGGCGCCCGTGGTGGGCACGGTTACTTGGGAGGTGAAGGCAGGAGAATTGCTTAAGCCCAGGAGTTGAAGGTTGCTGTGAGCTGTGAAGCCACGGCACTCTACCCAAGGTGACAGCTTAAGGCTCTGTCTCCAAAAAAAATAAAATAAAATAAAAAATAAAAAAAATAAAAAGGATTATAAAAGTAAATAAATAAAAGCCATTCTATTTTCATTTTTTTGAGACAGAGTCTCTCTTGGTCACCCTTGGCAGAGTGCTGTGGCATCTTAGCTCACAGCAACCTCAAACTCTTGGTTCAAGCAATTCTCTTGCCTCAGCCTTCCAGGTAGCTGGGACTACAGGCACCCACCACAGCGCCCAGCTATTTTTTAGAGATGAGGTCTCAGTCTTGCTCAAGTTGGTCCTGAACTTGTGAGCTCAGGCAATCCACCCAGCTCAGCCTTCTAAGTCCTGGGATTACAGTGTGAACCATCACTCCAGCAATAAAAGCCATTCTAATAGGAACACAGTGATATATCATTGTGAGTGTACTTTGCATTTCCCTGGAGATTAGTGATATTGAGCATTTTTTCAAATGTTTCTTGGCCATTTCTCTTAAAATGTGCTCTCACATGAGATTTCAAAGACCTAGTACAACAAATACTTTTACATCTCACTAATAATTTTATGTTGATTATATGTCAAAATTGTAACATTTTGGATATGCTGGGTTAAATAAAATGTCTTATTAAAATTAATTTCACCTGACGCGGTGGGGGCCGCGAGGCCACTACAACTAGCCAGTCCTTCTCTGCCGAGGTCTCCTTCCCGTCTCTGCGGAGAGAAGAGCTGCAAGTACCAAAGGCGATTCTTCTCTTCAAATTAATGACAAGTGACAGCAAGCAACAGGGAGACACGAGAAATTGGATAGCATGCTGCATTGGAGAACTTACTGGTAGGAGAATTACTTGCCGAAGGGACTGAAGTGAGTTGCAGGATGGCAAAAGAGGAGCCCCCAAGTACCCCAAGGGACTTGCAGGAGTTGCAGAAGAAGCTGTCTCTGCTGATAGAGTCCTTCCAGAATAACTCAACGGTGCTTGCCTTTATGAAGTCTCTGGTGGGCCAGTACTTGGACAGGCATCTTTTCCTGGCCCTCACCGTGGTAGTATTCATTGCCACGTCAGCTGTTCCTGTTGGGTTTTTCTAGCTCCTCGTGGTGCTTACCTCCCTGGCGGCGCTGGTGGGGGTCATATTCCTGGAAGGCCTGGTCATCTCTGTGGGCAGCCTGTCACTGCTTTTTGTCCACTGTGGCTTGGGCTTTGTGTCACTCACCATGTCAGGGACCTTCATGCTGTCCTATGTGGTGGTCTCCAGCCTTATCAACTACTGGTTTTCTCCCAGACCACTGACACAGCAAAACCCCAGTGGTGAATGTCAGCTGGCTATGGAGTCTGCAGACTCTGAGGGGCTCTACCAGGAATAACCTGCTGAACAGAATTGGAGCTTCTTTCAAGCATCTCTGAAAAGCTGTGGAATCCTACTTGCCCATTGGGATTATGACTCAGAGCAGGTGCTGAGTAGTCAAGCACTCCTTGGCTGTGTCCTCTAGCTTTTTCACTGTTTGTGGTACCCTGCAGTGGCCAACGTAGGGGATCATGTTGCTCTCATGTTGGTTCTGTTCGCTGACCCACCCTCTTAGGACAAATCAGCCAAGAACTGTGATGGCTCAGCAGCTGGTCCTGCCTCCCCACCCCATTTCCCCAAGTATGCTGACTTGACTTCGCAGGGTCCTGGGTGTCTAGAGATTTACCTCCTGATTCCCGCAAAGGCTATGTCCAAGGGCCCAGTTGGGGGCAAAAGTGTATTGTTTTTAGTGTTTTGTTTTTAGAAATGAGGAAAAAAAGTTAATTTCACCTGTTGCTTTCTATCTTTTTAGCATGACAACTAGAACATTTTAAATTACATATAACTCACTCTATATTTCTTAGACTAGACATATATCACTCTTATAGATCATAAGGCATTGAGGTCACAGGTCATAAATTGGGAAGTTTCTCCTTTAGAAAGTGGTTCGGTCTTGGCCAGGCACAGTAGCTCACACCTGTCATCCTAGCATTCTAGGAGGCCACTTGAGCTCGTGAGTTTGAGACTAACCTGAGCAAGGGTAAGACCCCTTCTCTACTAAAATAGAAAAATTTAGCTAGGTATTGTGCTGGGCACTTGTAGTCCCAGCTACTTCAGAAACTGAGGCCTAAGGGTCTCTTGAGCCCAAGAGTTTGAGGTTGCTGTGAGTTTTGACCATGCCACATCATTCAACCCCAGCGCAACAGAGTTAGATTCTTTCTTTTAAAAAAAAAAAAAAAAGAGGGAGAGAGAGAGAGAAAAAGTGGCTCATTCTCATTTTGAATAATCCTAAAGAAGATATTATATGTGTAGATTCTGGTAGATGGGCCAGAAGCTGGGTAGAGGAGGAAAACTTCTCCTTTTTAGACCAGAACAAGGACAGAGTTGGGAGCTTGTATTTTGGGTAGTGATCTTGAGGATGTAAGCTGACTCTAAAACTCAGTGCAAGCTGGGGTGAGGTGGAGAGGCTTCCAGTAGGCAACCCTGTACAGGGAGGGGTTCGGGCCTCAGAAGCCTGAGAGCAGCCATATTTAACATCCATTTCTAAGTGTTTCTGGACTTCTCTTTCTTTTCCTAACTCTTCAGTGTAGTCTTATTAAGCATGAGCCTGCGGGCAGCTCTGAGGAGCTGAGAGTGGAGTCTGTGCCCACACCTGGTCTGCCCCTGGTCATCGATTCCTCCCTGCAGGTGTTCACACCAGTCTCTGACCCAGCCTGCCACAGGTCTCTGCTGCCCTCCTGGTAGCCCTGTTAGACTTATGACAATAATCTCAGTTTGGAAAAAATTTTCCCAGCAACGTTCACTATAATTGACTTTCTTAACAAAATATTGGGCTCGGCGCCTGTGGCTCAACGAGCTAAGGCACCAGCCACGTACACCTGAGCTGGCAGGTTCGAATCCAGCCCGGCCCGCCAAACAACAATGACGGCTGCAACCAAAAAATGGCCGGGCGTTGTGGCGGGCGCCTGTAGTCCCAGCTACTTGGGAGGCGGAGGCAGGAGACTCGCTTGAGCCCAGGAATTGGAGGTTGCTGTGAGCTGCAATGC